>JALBCR010003658.1:0-60576 GCA_030710515.1 Abscondita cerata | reverse complement strand
TTTTAAAAATGTTACCTTTTTCTGTATTTAGTTCCCTCAGCGCTAGGAAAAGTGACATTTTACTAGTTAGTTACACTTCACTAATTGACCACGAACTAACAATGTGAGAATTTGTTTGTCATCCAATAACTTTGTTTATAATAAACTTTTGTTATGGATATTAAATTCGAACACGATTTGTTTTCTACTTTAATTAAAAAAAAAAAAATAAAATCAATAAAAACTTGTTTTTGAAGTTTTTCAATTCAAAATGTTTAAAAAAGTGCGTGCATTACTTTTTTCAAAATAAAAGCATCACCTTTTCTTATTATTTGTAAAATCAACTCTATTTATCGGCGTAATAACATTTTGAAAAATTTTTAAATCACGAAATAGTTAATTTGGATAAATAAAATAACAGTGTAGTCGAAATACCACATAATAAGGAAAAGTTTGAAGCTTTACTATGAGACTTTGTAAAATGACGCTTCCTCTTCAAAAGTGCATTAAAAAAGTGTTTTTTCGGTTAATCGGCATATTCTTTTTATAAATTTCATTAAAAAACCAAAAAAACACAGGATTATAGAGAATAAAAATACCGAAATTGGTAGAGCTTTTTCGTAGCTTTTGACAACCTGCAAATGTAAAAAAATTAAGTATGCAAGAAAATTTACTGGTACATAGTTTCTTTAATTTAACAACAAACTTCTTATGAATAGTAAATAAAGTGCTATCATAGTTAATCAGTGAAATTAATTCGATCACGACAAATTCATTGTTTTTCGTCAAAAAATACATTTTTGTAAACCATCTTAATCAATTTCTTAAATTAATATGGTCTTTTAGGACCCTTTCTTTGTGGAGGTAGAAAGTACAAACAACTCAATGGGCTGTAATTGCCGACGTTTTGCTCCTCATTGTGAGGTCTTTTTCAAGGCTTTCACAGATATGAGTTGGATGTTAATATAATAAACTTTGTAACCATCAAAAAATTGATGATTAAATAAGTTTAAAAACGTGATAAAATTGTATATACAGGGTGTCTCGAGTTTATTTTTACATCCGGAAACCCTGCATTAAGCCCAAAATTCTAAGCGAAAAAGTCCAAATAACATATGGTCGGAAACGTACCGTTTTCACACAATTCCCAAAAATATTGCTGGCCAATGAGCGCTAAGTAATAATAATAACCATAACAAAATCATTTATGTCCCTAGATTGCTGCGAACGATATTGTAATGATGCAAAAAACCGCACAACGTAAATAAATAACTTATTATTTTAAATAGACTTTACCTTTTTTATTTAAAAATGCACATATTATATTAATGACATTTATTTATTTATTAATTATTTGACAATTTTCGTTTTATGGTTATCCAAATTCATACATTCAGTTTTAAAATCCAAAATAGGTTTTTTTTTTTTTTTTAATTTAAATCATAACATTTCACCCCGTTTTATTTTATAAATTTTTATTGTTTGCCAAAAATCAAAAATCAAAAAATATACCATATTCTTCTTCAAACGATACTCATTTTGTCACTTGCTTTCAAATATTTTTATTATCTTCTTTCATATTCTTTTAAAATCTTCATCATTTTCTTTCCCTTTTCCAGGCTTCTCCTATAATACTTTATATTCCTTTAAACATCATTTCCTTAGACTTCATAACTTTCCTCTTCATATTTTCCTACTACATCCCTTTCCTTCATCATAAAAAACTTTAATTCCATTGCATTAATCTTAATCTATCCTTTTTGAAACTTCTTGTACTTCTTATAAATTCAAATTCTTGCGATTTCTTAATCATCTTTTTTTCTTTGCTGCATCTAAGCTTTGTAACACTTCTTTAATTATCTCAATTTATTTTTCTTCCATTATTATCGATCATTGTTTCTTCTTTAATCCCCTAAGCAACTTATTCCTATTTCTTAACATCTAGTTTTCATTCACACTTTTAAATTGTTACTTTTTAACTTTACCATAATTCTTGTAATTTATTCATTGTCATTTTACATTGTCTTTTCCAACTCCTTTTCTTCATCCCTTTATATTTTTTTAAAAGGAGGTGAATGAGCTTTATATCCTTTGCGTGTTTCTCTCTAGGGCTGCTTGTTTTACTTGCATTTTCTTTGCCCTTTTTTTAGTTCTTAAGTTTGCATTTAATTCATATTTTTGTTTTCTAATTCTTCTCATGTTTGTTTAATTGTAATTCTTCTCTTCATTAATTTTATCTTCTTAAGCATTCGTCCTACTTCGATACCTATGTGACATTCTTTCTTCCTTTCTGGCTTTGGCTCTTTCTTGATCTATTCTACAATTTTTAGCTTTCTGTCTTCAATCATGTTTTTTGTAAATTGTCTTTTAGGGTCGTTAATTTATATATTTATACAGTGTGTCTACTTAAGTTGGACTCATATGGGAAACTGTTTTATTATTAGTTTTAGGAAAAAAAGTTATTCTTTCTAAAAGTTCTGCATTATCTAAAACCTAAAATGCAATCATTAGATATTTCTTATTTTAAGCCGTATACGAAGTTTGTCAAAAAATATGAATCTTACTCAAGAGTAAAGTACCTTTTACTTTTTACAATACAGAAAAAATTTATAAAGTAAAGTTATTTAAAATTAAAAAGTTATATTCAATTATGCAATTACAGCTATTTAGCATGAATCTATTAATTATTTGACAATTTTCGTTTTCGTGGTTACCTCCAAATTCATCCATTCAATTTTAAAATCCAAAATAGGTTTTTTTTTTTTAATTTAAATCATAACAATATATTGCAATGAATTGTGATATGATTTTAATATTAATAAAAGGGATTATTAATGGGTGCAAATAAAATTTGTTTAAAAAGGTAAATTACGTTAGGACGCTCTAAAAATTTTGATCTTACTTGTAGTAAAATCACCCCTAAATAATTTACCTGGCTAGCTCTTTCTTATTTGTTTGCTTAACGTGTACAGCCTGCTTTACGTTCAGATCGGCTAAAATAAAACAACTGACTGACACACAAACTTATTTATTGGTTTCATTTGTTCTCCACCGTGCTGAAGTCGACAATAAAATAAATTATAAATCCTTAACTAAAATATTCCCGGTGTTTTTTTGAACCGCGGTGTTCCCCCATCTTTACTTAGTTTTGTCTTACGCAAACTTCAGTTTCCGCACATCTCTAGTGGTGTAAACACCGGCGCAACGATTTTAACAACTAATGGATATTATTTACAAACTTAACGCATTAAAAGACTTAAAACTAATTACAAAATGGTCTGACCTTATTATGATCACTCAGGTTTGTTCGCCACTCTTTTCCGTCACACGTATTTGTCGTAGTACTTCTTTTTTAGCTACAATGCTGCCTCCAGCGATGCTTTGATTAAAGCTCCAGGTTTCTCCCGTGCTGGTGAATTTAACGCTGCATCCCGTTGTAAACTACACTCACTAACTTGGTAAGTTTACTTCCTATTTTCCTTTATCTTTCCGGACTTCGATTTCTTTTAACTGTTCCTTTTAGGTCTCAAATCTCCTACAGCTTTAATTACTGCGCACTATTCAATTATTTTCATCCCTGAAATGGTACCTCAGGGGAAATTCAACGGCTTTACTTCTAGCCCGTAATTTGTAAACTTCGCACTGATACTTCAAAGCACTTAATAATTTATTATTTAAATTCGGCGCAGCCTCTGCGTGCACTCACGCCCACGACCATTCGAAGAAGAGACGCTCAAATTGCAGGTACTCTTATTTATAACTTAGGCATGGCCTATTTGGATATTTTTTTAATTTGGGCGTCTTTTTGAAATTCAATCCCGCCTCTATCGGGTTTTTCTGCAACTAATAATAATTTTATTTTTATCTTCCTTATCAAAATCTGGCTCAAACGACGTCTTTTCCTCTTCTGATAATAATAATATGCGGCACTTACACATAATAATGTCACATAATTCCACAATTTGCACTTTTCCTTAACCCAAAATTTTGAGGTTAAGTTGTAATTAATTTTTAGTGTTTTTAAATCGGCGCACTCAAATTCAAACCTTTTAGGTTTATTTACAGCTTTCTTTGTCCATAACACACCTATTCTACATGTTTTGTGCAAGCTCAACTATTTTATTGTTACACAATTTCAGGTCATCGAAATATCCTTCCGATCATGGACCTATTTTAACTGACATGGATTTTCAAACGCAGGAATGCGATTTTACCTCGCTCACTAAGCAATTACATGTTAATTCCTATCAACAGATAATATCAGCTTGCCCTAAATGACAATTTTAACCAGATTTCATCTCATCGGCAGGGTCTCCCCTATTTTGGTAAGTATTCTTAAATCTAACAAATTCATTGCGTTATAATTTTACAGGGTCGGTTGAGAACAAATATTTGGACTAATTCCTCTACATGAAGGTCTAATTTACATCTTTTGTCTTTCGATCTGTTTATCAAGAATGCTGAATATTGTCATCGCAATATATACACAATTTTGTCACGTTTTTTAAACAAATTTTAAATTTTTAAATTTGACGTAATCATCAATTTTTTTATGGTTACAAAGTTTATTATATTCACGTTTAACTCATATCTGTGAAAGCCTTGAAAAAGCCCACATAATGAGAGGCGATACGTCGGCAATCACAACCCATTGAGTTGTTTGTCCTTCCTACCTCCACAAAGAATGTGTCTTAAAAGACGATATTTATTTAAGAATTTAATTTTGGAGAAATACTTACCTAGCATCTTAATTAATTTAGTTTAAATCGCGCATATTTAAAAGCACATACAATAAAAGAATTTTTTTTTTATGTTGAAGTGCATAATTTTTAATTACTTTGCAAATAAAAGTTTCGAGGAAGTGTGCTCAAAATAATTACTTTATGAAAAAATTTCAGTTCTCATTTAAATGCTTCTGAGTTAAATTATAAATTTACTGAATCAGAATCTTTTAATAATATAAAGTAGAAACACTCTCTAAAAATATAAAATAAAAAGAGTCTCAACATTCTTTTTTTTTTTTTCTATTTTAAGCAGTTTTACTTCTGATCTTAAGACATTTAAATAGAGAGTCAGTGCGCGACGGTTTAACAACCACCTACCTAGACCCATTTTAAGGATTGGTTTTAGCGACAATCTGGATTCCATAATTGTCACTTCTATGCGCTGGTGAAATTAAACACAATGTACTCTAGAACTTATAATTTATATGCATACAAAATATTTACGGTCGTACAATCTACGGTTATCTTTAAAACATTTATATTAATTGCTGTTTATTTTATTTTTCGATTAAATTTTTTGTCATCACACACTTTCGATACTCTTTTACTTTTGTTAGTATTGGATAAATAAATAAATAGGTACAATGTGGAATACTGCGCAAAACGCTTGTTTTGACATTTCTCGAATAAGACTGAAGTTGATTTTGCAATTGTTTTACAATTTGAAGTGTCAATCTATGTTATTTAATAATGGAGAGATACACGCTTCAACAACGTGCCATATAGCGTATAACACAATCGAATTCTTGAAGACTAAGTTCGGAGAGTTATCTCACGCAATGGTGCTTGCAAATGGCGGTCTTGTTGGTGCGATTTAATCTTTTTAGATTTTTTTTTGGGTTTACATTAAATCGATGGTAAAATTACCATTACAAAATTATCCCTATCGTTTTTCGAAATGGGGTATTGTATAGGTATTGTACTTACTATACAACACAATTGCAAATATACAAAGAAAATATTTTGTCTATATCTGCGCATAATTCACTTGACCATTTTTTTGATGTCATGTGGCTTAGTTTCTCAAAATCTCTTTAAGTTTAAATTTTAGAAAATGGTTTATTACATATTGTGCAACTTACTCACTATTATCAGGATTTTCAATTTTTTGGAGTCCTTGACACCTGCTAGTTCTTGACATCACTATAATAAGGACTTCTTGTTAAAACCAGTTGAGTTAATTGGCTACATTTTTGGGGCTTATCAAGTATCTTTGGTAGGAGTGCAATTGTATATAGATTAACCATGGGCTTATCCAACTTATCTTCTATTTTGTATTAGCATCTGAGGTATAAAAATTAAAACCTCGTCACTACTTAACATTCAATCGTTTGATGATTTCGATAATCAGCTTTCATTTATATTTTTAAGTCATATTGTTTGTAATAACAGTTATTATCTGTTCTACGCCGAGCTTGTTCATGCCATTTGAAGAGATCATAACGGTGCTTAAAATTAAAATTTTTTTTAAATATTTTGAGAATTAAATTCTTTATTGTCATTACACATAATCCCTTGATTAACTGAGAAGTTTTTTTCGGAAAGTCAGTCACAGAAGAAGGTAACAACATCCATTGTGGAAAAATACTTGCATTTAAAAATATATCTAAGGTGGCGGTAGAAATTGCAAAACAACTAACAACTTGTTGGATTCTAATCACAATTACACTCAGTCAAACCAACACACTGGACTCTTTCAGTTTGCCAGACAAAGAAAATGTTAGTGTGTATGTCTAGAAGTTAACATGAATAAGATATACAATGCGCGCGCCGCATGATTTAGTGATTTAAAACTCTTATGTTGGCTTTTGCTGCTACTATTAGTAGGTCTTGGTGTCGCCCACTGTTATTCTGACATTATGACTATTTTGAGGTTACGGCATGTGTGTTCATCTTGTAAATATTTCTTATTTAAGGTTAGGTTTTTTGACGGTTTTGTGGTTTTGACATGAGCAACCTCGTTGTTGCCTCTCCAACAGCAACAGGTGAGCGACCAATACCGACACAGCTAAATCAACATTTGCGTTTAGCTCAGGTAAAATTGAAGTAGTCCATTCCATGGACTCTACAAAATTCAACTGCTGCAACGGATTTGTGATGAGAATGTCTATTAAACAACAACAGAAATTTATTTTCTTTTTAACATTTAGTATGCTAGAGATGAATATCTTCGTACGGATTTCTTCAGATGAGGGATAAAATCAAAAGCCACTACCCTGGTTTTAATTTACTGACGTTTCGCCCGAACATATGCGAGCTTTATCAAGGCTGAACTAACTTAATGTTACATGTAACTCTCAGTCCCTAACTTTAAGAAGCCTTGGTAAAGCTCGCATAGGTTTGGGTGAAACGTTGACAAATTGAAACTAGGGTAGTGGTTTTTGACTTCATTACTTCACCTGAAAGAATTCTTACGACGATATTCATCTCCGACTACAATTTTGGAGGATTTAATAAATTTAATTCAATCTTGTATGCTATTGTAAACGTTTTAATCACTTATAGAACAAGTTCATGTTTACCCATTCCTTCTTTTGTTCTCCTGGCGGTGCACCGTCTGAAATTTGAAAGTCATTCTTTATGGGGTAGGTACTATTAACGTTGGGAAATACAATTAAAAATATTAATTTGCAATAAACGTTTGTTATTCAATTAGAGCATTTACATTTTTAATAATCAAACAATACTCGCTTGATTGTGCTCGTTTTCTCAATTTGATTGCTAGATCAACACTTCATAACGAATGATTTTAGAATGGTAGACAACATTTTTGGTCCACTAATAACTGAATTAGATGTCATACAGTGAATTCCAAAAAATATGGCTCATATGGAAAACTCTTTTATTCTTAACTAGTTGAAAGCCCCGTCCTGTGGGACGGATGTTAGTAAACGAGTCTACTCTATAAGCCTAATCCCTCTTGGTGGACTCTCCCACTCAAGACTACCCTATTCTTCCATAGAAATATAGCTACAGGGGCTTAGTCTATAAAGGACCTAACAAACAAATACACACGTTTGGGATTTTAGTATATAAAATTATACCTTTCAAATAACTTAGGGGTTAGTTTTTACTTGGTTTAAAACCAAAATAACACTCATTGACGGCAGTGAAGGGGTCCTTGGTGCATGGCAAATTTGACGGTGTAGAATTATAAAATGCGGTGGATTTTCATGTGTAAAATACAGTGGGGGTGATTTAGCTATGTTTTTAAGGAATAAGATTTTTTTACAAACTCTTTCTGCCAAATGTTTAGATTGTCAACTAAAAGTCTAAAATGGCCGGCGGAACGAGTGGTTCAAACGGATCGCTTTCTTGCAAACGCTGTAAATCTAAAGTAGTTAATGGTTTTAAATGTGTAACATGTGATAATTACTATCATTTAAGCTGTGCTAAGCTGTTAAACAATGTAAAATTTTTGAGTGACAATGTAATTAATTGCTGCGACGAAGTTCCTAATTGTGGAGAAGATTTTGCGTTTACTAGCGCAATTGGTGTTCCTGTTGACAACGAAAATAAGGTAGATGCTCGTCTTTTACCTACATTATTAATTTAAAAGATACAATTATTGCTGATTTGCGTGAACAAATTAAACAATTAACAGCGCATATCACTTCAGAACGAAAATTGGAAACCTTGAAACACTTGGTTCCAGTTACTGAAGGTCGTAGTGAAATCAATAAGCGTGCGTCTGCACTATCTGATAAGCCGTCTAAGATTGATAAAAACCAAAGTAATGTTAAGGATGCTACGTTTTCTGTTGTAAAGATCATAAACAAAAAAGTCTGACAAAATTACAAACCAGCAAGTAAGCAAAGCCATTTTAGAGGCTGATGTTTTAAATAAATGCGATAATTACATAAATATTGATAATGATTCAAGTCGTGAGAAGACTGATAAGAAGCCGGAATCTGATGAATGGACCACAGTAAATAGGCGTACAAACAGAAGACGCCCGTTGGTGGTGGGTACTAACATTGGAGATATAAAAGGTGTTCCAAAAATGATAACACTTCACGTATGTCGTCTCGACCCCAAAACAACTTCTACCAGCCTGACCAACTACTTAAAGCCGCACTTTCCTGAAGTAGTGTGTGAGCCAATAACGTCAAGAAATCCCAACTTGTACTCATCATTCAAAGTGACACTTTTGAAGAACATTTCAAGATAGCCATGGACCCTGCAAAATGGCCGGAGCGAGCTTGCATCCGACGTTTTTATTCAAGAGGACAACGGAATTATCCCCATGGTAGTATTTAACCCAAATTTGTTACTACTAAATACTCAATATTTAAATATCGACAAAATTAACGAATTGTTAGTAGATTTGTCTTGTTATAGTAGTTTGTACTTTCTATGTTTTACTGAATTAGGTTTATACATTGATAACATTTTAAACGTGCATATTCCAGGGTTTTCCCTAATTAGCAACTATTGTAGAACGAGTTACAAAGGAGGGGGCGTAGGAATATGGGTCAAAAACCATGCCACTGAAATAAATGTTAAAAAAATGGATCTACATAAGTACTGTGTTGACAAACATATTGAAGTATGTGCGGTCTCGTATGTAAGTAATTTTAAAGATAAAGTAAAAAATATATTAATTACATGCTATCGATCTCCATCTGGGGATTTGAACATTTTTATTGAAAAGCTTTTAGACGTGTTAAATGACTTATATAAACCAAATATAAAACTCACACTTTGTGGAGATTTTAATGTTGATAATCTCAATAGTTCACCAAATTTTGTTAAGCTTTTAATGCACTTTCAATTTATAATTTTAACGACATTGTAAAATGGCCTACCAGAGTAACAGATAAGTCAATATCAATTATTGATCATATATTTGTAAATTATTCTAATTTTGGTACAGTATGTGTTGTAGACAGTGTCATATCAGATCATCAAATGATTTTCTATGAACTTGAATCCAACAGAAGTGTTAGTGGTAAGTGTAACCGTATTTCTTACTTAAAGAGAAAATTCACTGAGTCTGCTATAAATAAATTTGTCTCTAATCTTCTAATGGAAGATTGGACTGAGTTATATAATATGTTTGATGCCAATGCGGCATTTGATTATTTTATGAAATCTTTATGCATCATTTTCAAATTAACTTTCCAATAGTCTCTGTTTATAAAAGGAATAGAGATGAAGGTAAAGAGTGGATTAGTGATGCTGTTAGAGTTTCCAGTAGTAAACTGAAAGATCTCTTTGTGTTGAAAAGATTATATCCTGAATTAAATGTTATTTACTTATATGCTAAAAATGTCACCGGCAGCTAATTGCTACTACAAGGAAATCTTACTATCAAACAAAAATTTTTAATGACCAGAATCCAATAAAAGTGCTTGGCGCACTGTAACAGTATTATCCAATTCTACCAAAAATAATCATCATAAATCAAACATTGTTATTAAAAATAACAATGAAACTATCGAAGATCCAAAAGTTATTACAAATATTTTTAATTCTGCTTTTTAAATGCTCCATTAAGTTCCTTAAAAACTGTTAATGCAGTATATGCAAATAATAAATATTATTCAAATAATCTAACGTCAGTCTTTCATAATTCTTTCTCTAAAATAATGCCCTTTCTAGAAACTGAATTATTACTTCTTCTTACAAACAAAATAAAGAACAAGAGTTCTGCTGGTCCTGATGATGTACCATCATTTCTGGTAAAACACATCCTACCTGTAACTATAAAGCCACTCGCCCATATCGTGAATGTTTCGTTTTGCACTGGCATCTTTCCTTCCAGTCTAAAAACTGGAAAAGTAATACCAGTTTTTAAAAAGGACAATCCCGAATTACTTGATAACTATCGGCCCATAACTTTAACTTCTATTTTCTCTAAAATTCTTGAATATGCATTTTTGGACAGGCTTTTATACTTCCTAAATTGCAATAACATTTTATCCAATAACCAACATGGTTACAGAAGCGGTAGGAGTGCTCAGACGGCCATGCACTCTTTCTATGACAATATTATTTCGTCGTTGAACAAAGGTGCTGAAACAATTGGCATACTTTGTGACTTGTCAAAAGCATTCGACTGTGTCTGTCAAAATACACTTTACAAAAGTCTATCTCGTTGTGGCGTAAACGACGTTTCTCTAAATTGGATAAAGTCCTTTTATCTAACCGAAAGCAATATGTCAGCATAACTCATAATAATAACAATGAATCTTTTCGTAATTTTACCTCTAACTGTCTGGAAGTTACTACAGGTGTACCGCAAGGGTCTATACTTGGCCCGATTTTATTTATTCTTTATATTAATGCCCTTGATGCTTTTGTACCGGATGCTTCATTAACTATATATGCGGATGATATATCCACAGTTGTCTCGAGTAATTCTACAGCTGATTTACAAAAGAAATGCAATGATACACTGTCAAACATTTGCACATGGTTCAGTTCCAATTCTATTTATCTTAATCCTAAAAACTGTTTATTTAAAATTTCACAATTATCAAAAAAATGTGAAAACATAACATTGAATGTTCATACTTCCTTAATTAATAACGTTAAATCAACAAAATTCTTAGGTTTGTTTGTTGATGAAAGTCTAAATTGGAAATGCCACTGCCAACAACTTATTATAAAATTAAATTCATTCAATTTTTTATTTAGAAATTTACGTTCACTGCTAAATAAAAATCACTTACTCATGCTATATTATGCTTATGTTGAGTCGAGAATGAGATATGGTATCTGTTTCTGGGGTTGGTCTACTCTTTCACAAAATGTATTTGTAGCACAGAAAAGAGTGATTAGATGCATAAAAGGTATTAGTTCCACCACTAGTTGCGTTGAAACTTTCAAACAATATAATATTCTAACTCTACCTGGTCTATATATTTATGAATTATGTCTATTTGTGTATCTTAACAAAGAAAGTTTCAAAAAGGCAAAATATCCATGGATTTAATACTAGGACAAAAGAAAATTTACAGGTTCCACACTCACATTCATCACTTGGGTTTAAAGCCCCTAAATCCATGGGACCTAGAGTGTATAACCTCCTCCTCCTTTTGTTAAAAACTGTCAAACAGTAGGTCTATTTAAACTTCGACTTAAAAATTATTTAATAAGTAAATGTTTGTACTCTGTCGACCAATATTTGTGATATATATGTTATATGTAATGTTAGTTTTATATGTACGTCATCATTATTAGTAATAAATTGACGATGCCTATACAATTGTTGTAAAACAGGACAATAAAAATAATAATAATAATAATAAATTGTGTGAACAAAAGTAAAGTTTAGATGGTTAGAGTATTGATTTGAAATAAATATTTTTTAGTTAATTTTTATGCGAAAGATGCGTTTTGACGAGTAAAGTGCTGTATAAAAACATTTAAATTGTTTAAACTGGGTATTCCAGTTTTTCTATACTTATTATTGATCTTGAATAGCGCTATTGCAAACATTGTCGAAGTGAGTGTTTTTGTTAAACCATTATAGAATCTTTGGATGTTGTTTTAACGTTTATATTAGTAGTGCTACTCCTGATAGTGCTTATTTGTTTTACCTTTGTATGTGATCATGAGAATAAAACTTTAAAAATAGTAACACAATGTTACAGTTTGTTGCCGTAGACAAATTTATTATAGAAATATTTATAATCGTTTCGACACACTTACCCGTGGGCTATGTTGGAGGATGGCTCGGGGACAATTATTAAAGATGCGGCAGTTACAAAAAGTGCTTCCAAAACGGGAACCCACCCTATGAGTTGTAGTAATTATTAATCTCTAGCAGTAGGGACTTAAGATACAAAAGAACAAACTGTTAACAAAACCCACGTATAATTTACATAACTTCCCTTGTGCCACAGGTATACATATTCACAAAATATAGGTATAATTGTAGATAATTACAATATGGTTAACAAATTGGACATGTAATAATGCAGATTGTATCGCAGATAAATAGACTAGCATCCAGCAGAAATATTGTTCCCCAAGAAAGTTCACTTGATAAGAGATTCACTTGCAGTTCAAACGCGAATTTAGTCTCAAATATATTACGATTACTTCCTTAATTATGTCTAAATAACCGACTTAACATTCACTTTAATAATGTAATTCTTGCGCAAACAAACGGGTAATTAATTTGTCGGGGGATTTCTCGAATACATAAATTATCACAACTTACGCTAAATACTAACTAATACTAACTAGATAAATTTTAGGTATATTTAAACTACATGTTTTTTAAATTATTTACAATTACACAGTGTGCTTTGTTACTTGTAGGTAGCGCAAAGTTATGTTTTTTTAAATGGAACACCTTGTATATTGTTATGAATTTAAATTGCGCTTATTTTACCTATCACGCAAATATAAGGATTTAATATGTTATACAGAGCACTTTAAGAATATTACCATTTACAACATAAAAACTTGTTATATTCAACGCCCGGTATCTCTTAAATTAAACAAAAGAAAAAATTTTTTTACCTGTAAGAATTTTCTAATATCGTCTGATTTCTTCTTAAAGTATTACGTTTTCAATAAATTCCAATTTCGAATACAGTGTGATCCATTATTCAGTGACATAATTTTCTTATTTTTTTTTAAATAGAACACTTTGTACTTTTAATTTTTATACACCATTTTTATACTTAAATTTAATAATTACTGAGATATTTGTTGTTTTAAATTTACTTTTGGATTTTATTAAATATTTAACACAACAAAATATTTGAGTAAGGTATAATTTTGACTATTTCAAAACATTTGACATTAGCTATTTTCTTTCTATTTTCGTGATTTTTTATTGTCACCGCAAAAATAATTTTTGCAACAATAATTGGTTGATACAGTTTTTGTAAAGGGGAAAGTAATAGAACACATTGTTCTCGTAAATTTGTCATCAGAATTTTGCTGTACACGACAACTAAAAGCAGAAGCTTTTAAAGTTTTTCAAAAATTTCAACGTACTGTACAATACAGGTTACGGTAAATGGATATATCTTTCTTTAATTATGTACAGAAACAACGTTTCACAAAATTGGTAGTATAAACAGACATAATTTTCACTACTATTCATCTTTTTAATCCCCACCAATTTCTTATACACAATCAAACAAAACTATGTTATAGGACCACTTTTTTCGAAAGAACATGTAAACAGGTATTATTTATTTAAATTTTTTGAAACACGTATTACCATAAGTATATATATATATATATATATATACAGGGTGTTTCATTAATCAGTACAGAAAATGAAACTGGAGATTCCTTGCAAAATTTAAAGGAGGGTTTAACATAAAAAAATTTCCTTAAAGCCTCCCCTGAAAAGTAGACAATCTGTAGCAATGCTAGGTAGCGTTAACGGAAATTTGTTCAAAAGAATAAAAGCCTGTATTCAAGAAAATGGTGCCCATTTGAACACTCTCTGAAATAATATTGTTAATTTAAATTAAAAATGATAGTTAATAATAATATTGTTATTTATGTCAAACTTGCATACGCAACTTATTAATTAAAAATTCTGCAAGTTCCGCTTAATTTATTTTTGGTGAAAAAGTATTGAGTTTACGTGAAATTTTTAAAGAAACAAAAAGTTTTTTAATTGAATTGGCCCTCCAAAATCTGAATTTTAAAATAAAAAAAAAAAATTAGTTAAAAAGTTCTGGTAAAAAAACTCTAAGGGGTAAAAAGAACAAACCCGCCCATGCAAGAAAACAAGGGTCGAATAAAATTATGAAATTATGGAGGCTTCTTGGTAGTAGTATTTGAATGTTTAGATTTCTTTTTTTATTTCAAGTCATTTCAGAAAAATCGATTAATGTGAATTTTTTACACATCTTTAAGGGGCATGTAACTCTTCAGGGGAGGCTTTAAGGAAATTTTTTTTTATGTAAAACCCCCTTTAAATTTTTAACAAGGAATCTCCAGTTTCATTTTTCTGTACTGATTAATGAAACACCCTGTATATATATATTTTGTGCAAAAATGTGGAATTTACATGACGGCACTATAATGTTTAAAGAATGAACATTTAAATGCTTAATTATTTTCGTGGAAAAATGGTGGAAAGAGTGGGACGATAGTGGCCTTCTCTCGGCCTCCTTACTTACCGTATACGAGTCTTATTAAAGACACAAATGGATTCCAAAAAATGGAAGTCGATCATTTGAAGATCGTTTCGCACATGTGGTTGATGTACAATAAAGCCATTGTGAACATTCTTTGTGATACTGTTTTTTTTTGTTAAAAGTTTATTATTTTATTTCGTTTTACTTGTTGCAAAATTAATATTATAACCTAACTGTCAAAGTCATAGCCAACTCGAATATTTTGTGTTTTAATGAATGTTTTTAACAGAAAATCAAAATAAATTTAAAACACGAAATATCTCGAGTAATAATTAAATATAATATATAAACCTTATTATAATATTATAAAATACAGGGTGTTCTATTGAAAAAACAAAAAGAAAATTATGTCACTTGAGTAATTGACCACACTGTATTCACAAAAATTAAAGTGTATCAAAATTTAATGCTTTGAAAATAAACTAGACATTATTAGAAAATGGTTAAAGGAACAAAAAAATATTTTTCTTTCAAAGTTTAATTTAAGAGATACCGGGTGTTGAATTATAATACCGTTTTTAGGTTATAAATGGCATTATTTCTTAAAGTACTCTGTATAATATATTAACTCTTATATTGGCTGATTAGTAATTAAACGCAAATTCAAATTCATAATAATATACAAGATATTCTATTTAAAAAAAAACATTACTGTGCGCTACCTCACAAGTAAATAATTTAAAAACCTGTAGTTTAAGTATACTATTATAAAAATATATTTATATTTTTATAATAACAACAGATATATCGAGCTTCCTCACACTAACACCACACCCTGTATATGCAATTATAATTATGGAAGATCTCAATAACAATCGCGTGATGCCAAAAAATAACCTAAAATAGATTCATTTATCTGTCAAATCAGGTTACTGGCTGTTGGGGTTTGTCACATCCTTCAGGTATATTTCAAATTGTTACACGTCAACGAGCGAAAATGAGGAAGAACGAAGAACCATGATATTCAAAGATTATAAACTGGTATCGAGTTTGAAAGTCGCCTTCTTACTAATAATTAGAAATAGTTCTGGTGCAGGGTTCGTCTATTATGACAATTACAAACTTATGAGTTGTAACATCCAAAAAGTATCGCCGACACGATAGAATAATTGAAGTATCCTAAGTATTTATGATTCCCCACTCTTCTGAACAATCATAAATAAAACATCCACATTTTGATAATATCAATACGCAAGTCTTACAAAGTATAAGTACCAATAAAACGTAGAAAAAATTTAAAAAACTCGTCAAGAATTCCTTAATGTAGAGGTATGAAATTAAACCACTACTCCGGTTTCACAGTTCAGTTTAGTAATGGTTTAATTTCATACCTCCACATTAAGCAATCCTTGACAGGATATTCATCTTTAACTATAACTTTAAAAAACACATTGTTAGGCTTATACCGGGTGACCCAACCAAACTACAAAGTTCAATTGCTCCATTATTAAACAAGATATTGACTTATGGATTTTATTATTTAATAGATAGGGTATTTCTGAAAGGTGTGTACATGTCTTTACCAGAGGTTCTCTGGTCCAAAATAGACCGTTTGACATCAATTTACCTACAACCAAAAGCGTACCATAAGGGCGCCAGAGGGCGTCAAACTTTCCAAAAAACGGTTAGACGAATTTTGTTTCGCTTTCGTTTGCTGGTTGTCTGCTTCTGAAGACGTTTTTTTGTGTAACGTGTAAACATTTCTGATGCCAGGAAAAGTCGCTTTCATACGGGCACTGTCAAATAAATATTTTAACAACCGTCAACGATACGAAACCAACTTTCTTCTTTTTTGTTAAATTGCGCTAATGTTATTAGTTCGATCAGAAAAAAATTAAATAATATCCCTGCAAGGCGCATCCATACGCTTAGAAATTAAAGCAGACTGCTAGTAGGCCATGCGATCTTTTTCTTTTTTTTTAAGTCTTCAAATGTCAAATAAGTTATTTTTGCAATATATTTCTAAAAGTTAATCCATAGAAAGAGAGAGAGAAACAACAAAGGAAAAAATACTTGCAATAAAATTTTGAACAATATTATTCATGCAAATTATTAATTGTATAGAACTGCAAGTTTTTTAAATTTTTTTAATGAGTTATGATTTACAAGTTTATTTGGTTAATAGTTAATAGTCATTCCGAACTATAGTCTGCTTGGTATTTATTATGTACTGTTGAATTTTTGAATCAATGACAAAAATAACTTCGAGATCATCACTAATACAACGCCAATTTTCAGAAAATGTGAAAATTCTTTATTAAAATTTGCTTAGGAACTTATTGTTTAAGATTCTGAAATTCTGATCTTTCTTAGCGCAGTTCTTCATCAGGCTTAAAATCTAATGATGGGAACACAATTTTATAGGCTTTAATGGTAAATTATTGATTACTTTCTTTTTTGCAGTAGTAAATCGTGCTTAACAGTATGCAAATTTATAGCTCTACTGTCCTATTCTTAAATTTTAATAAATTATAAACTTCATGACCAACAAAAGTGGAAGGGTGTACGTTAATGTATGAAAGTGCAGCGTTTAAAACCTTTCGTTTGGTTTATGTTTGAAACAGTTAAGTTGTCAAAATAAAAGCACTTCTTATTAAAAACATTCTACTACAGGGCTTCTTTGATTTAGACTTCGAAATACGTTCTTCGTCTCAGTCCAAATTCGAATGGATTTATTAGATTGTACGAATTCTCTTGAGATGGAAAACATTCCACAACCTGACTTGACATTTAATAAGAGTATTTTTTCTACTACTAGCTGTGAAGTGGACAATTATTGCGTCTCCTAGCCAACTGAGAAGTTGAATTTCTCTATTAGTGGTTAATAATTTTTTCTATTGTTGACCTAGGTTAATAATGGACAAATTCAAATTTTTTGAGAATCTAAGAATAGTTGTTTAACCAAAACGAGTGAAACATAATTTTGTATATCCAGGAGATTATCTTTAACGTATTTGCTGCTTAACATTACTTAACACGATAAAATTATTTGAATAAAAAATGCCATTAGTTTAAAATTCGCGCCCCCATCCCATAACCGCAAATACACAACCTGAATTAATTTATTTGTTAAATATGATGGTAAAATCAGTTTTTTCAGGTTTCCCAAAGGAGATTTAACCAGGCGAGTTAAGTTACATGAAGAATTTTAAGTAAATTACAAACATTTTGTTGTAGGTGTTTTGAATGGTTAACAGAATCTGGAAGGTCCGATCTGTTGCATAAAAATGTCGACTCTAAAAACTTAACGAGTATGTGGTCAATTTCTGAAACCCAATATTCAATTGATGCAAGGTATATTGGCGAAGCAATAAATGCCCGTTAACATCTCTAGCTATACCAAAACTACTCAAGCTTGCAGTTCAAATACTCTTAGGTAAAGAAAATTACAAAGGAACATTCTTAAATTGCAACGTGAAAAGAAAGCACTTCAATTGAAGTTAACATCTCCCAACGATTACTTCCCGAAAGCAGAGCACAAATTGTGACAGCCAAAGTGGACTTAAAAATAAACCACTAAGAAGCAGGAGATATATAGAGGAATACAAACAATTTTCACTAAAATTATATTTTACGAGCCCCAAAATGTTAATTTTAAAGTAGGTTTTAATTTTTTGCCAGCTCAAACTGCTACGTGATCATGGTTAGAGTTATATATAAAAAATTTAAACAACCCTTGTGCTACATCTTTACAAATACGATATGTAAAGGTGACAAATTGAAGTCGATAGTATTAGACTGCATAGAAAAGCTACAACTACAATGCGGTGCCAATGTTAGGGCAGTAGTAAAATTTTCGAAAACCTAATTAAAAGAATAGATGTATCACCGGAAAAACCATACTTTCTCTTAAACGATAAGATAATCTATTATTTCTTCGATGTCCCCTATTTATTGAAGTCGGTGCAAAATAACTTGATTAAATACGATATAATCTTTAATAACAAAAAGCATCTTGGAAAGACATTAAAAATTTCTACATGTCAGACAAATCTAAACCGCTGCGATTGGCTCCTAAATCAACTAATTTACATATTACTACGAATAATTTTCAGAAAATGAAAGTGAAATATGCCACACAAGTGTTTAGTGAATCAGTTGCAGTTGGTTTATCAACGTATGTAGCTTTAATGCTTTTGATTTATTTGCATTCCTGTGCTACTTGATTTTTACAAGAAAAATGTTTAAAAATAGTATATACACCATGGTTGTGAAGTCCATTATTGCCTACGCACCTTATTAAACTGGTGCTAAGGCAATAATGACAGACTTCACAACCTTGGTTGTCTAACTATACTTTATACGATATAATATTATTAACTCACCAAATATCGCCAATACGTTTATATATTAAATTCGAATATGGAAAAAAAGAAAGTAATTTAAAAGCTGTGATACATTAAATCAGAAGCATAATAATAGTACAACAGGTATTTATGATACAAGCTTAACATACGGACCGCAGGTGTAGTTCGTTTAGAATTTCAATTAGAATGTGTTCTTTTTTTTAATACTGCTTGTTGGTTGGTTTCCAGGTATCATAGTCAACAAAATTTGTTTAACAATGAAAGTAGTATTTAATTTACACACTATATAATACAAACTAAGAAAAATGCCAACGGCATGTTGTGTGTGCAAAGCGCTATCTAAGCGATAGCTTTAATGCTTGTAACACACGTTGCCGATAAAGCCAAGATAACTTGTACAAGTACACGCAACAAAAGAACACCTGATGCAGCATTTCGCTCTTATTGTGAGCTCATCGGAGGGTGTATACTTAAGTGCGGTATACGACTGTACAAGACGGCGGTTGATCTTTTAAGCTCTCGTGGGGCAATGAACATATGTAAAATGTGTGTCTTACGACACCTCGTGTATACATTGACACGTATGAATAGTATAAACTAAGAAAAATGCCAACAGTTAACTGTAACGGCATGTGTGTGTTAAAGTGCAAAGCGCTGTGAATAGTATAAACTAAGAAAAATGCCAACAGTTAACTTTTCTTAGTTTATACTATTCACACGTGTCAATGTTTACACGAGATGTCGCAAGACACACCTTTTAACTATATAATACCTATTTTGAGATATTGTTTATCAAAATTTTTAAATGTATTACTTAACTTTTTAAATACTACAACAACAGTAAACACAACGAATGAACAAAACCTGAAGAGATCAAAATCATAATATGTAAAATATTGAACTTTCTAGTTTTAAATGATAAAGACCTTCTCATTCATTTATCATTTATCATTTATGTTGCTTTACTTAATGGTTCGATGAAAATAAATGAAAGAAAAAAGAACTCCATCTTGCTAAAGGACGTGTTTCCTACGTTCATTTTGTTGACTTTTTTCAACAAACTAATTAATAACGCACGATAATTAATTTTTAAATTTATTTCAAAGCTATAATTAATTGTGAAAAAAATAGAAAAAAAACAACATGTGAGTAAATTAATCAAACTACGGACATGCATCGAAATTTACCTTATCCTTTTCAGATGCCTATCTACTTTATTTTTTATGATAAAACTCAACACTTGAAGTTTTTGCACTAATTTAAAAATACTATAAGTAATTTTATAATCAATGATACTATCTATATTTCACCTTCGTATTGCAAAATAAAAATCTCAAGCTGGAATTTTGGAATATAACTACAAAGTGTACTCAAGATATAAAGCAGTATATCTATCTATAGAGCGTAGGCTCTAGACAAAGAACCAACTTCAAGATTTAGAAGACAATTTGCAATTAGTTTTTTAATAACGAGATTAAAGTCGTATTAACAATGAGAATGCGTTGTGGTGCGAGATCGACATTTTAATAATTAACGCTGTTAAGATACAATTAAACCAACAATTGCTGTCGATAAGAATAGAACATTTTATTCTTAGTAAGGTGAATATTAATTTATTATAACTATATATTTTGCGACATCTAGTGTCGACTCGTGTTAGTGATCACGTGCGCAAATGGTTCGCATTAAGCAACTTTGTCGACAAGTATGTAAAAGCAGTTTTCGAGATTTCTAGTTTTTGCTAACACTTATGTTGGCTATAATTATCGAAGAATTAATTTATTATTTTATCAGTTTTACACAAATACACCCAAAACACACCTACTTTCTAAACACACATATCTATTATTGCAACCATTTCGTTTTTGTTGCCAAATTTATCATTTTAAATTACATTGTAAGTTTAGTTGGCTATAATAATTAAAGAATCGACTTATGTAATGCTAACACATCTGTCGACAAAGTTGCCTTTATGCAAATGGATTTTCGTACGTGTGACGTTAACACGATTCGACACTAGATGTAAGCAACACTTATTGTTTAAAATAAATAATCCCTCTTAATACGGATAACACGTCGGAAGCAAATTTTTGTGCATTTACTTTTTCGTAATTTTTATTATGAGTGGGGGAAAGTTCGAGGGGAAGAAAGTAGTGGGGACAAAAGGCGGAGAGGAAAGTAATTCGGCGAGGAAATTCGCATGGGAGGAATGTACGCGGGAATAAAGTGAGGATACCAAAATATTGAACAACCTAGATATTTGCGTTTTATTATCGCCTTTAGCTAAATAATCTAATCCGGGGCACAATCACGCAATTAAAAAGTATTGAAAACGTTGATCTAAATGATAAAAATAAAAATAAATAAAATAAAATTTCTAACTGACAGAATAGTAACAACTAATAGAACGTTAATAATTATTTAACAAACAGTATATATTAGACTGTAGATTAATGTCAATTTGTTATTATTAAAATTTGCTCTGTTACAAATTGTGACAGATTTTTTTTATTTACATTTTCATGTTGTGGTTGATTGACAGATAAAATGGCAACTTGATATACTGCATATGTATACTTAGTTGCCTATACTAAAATCGTCTATTAATAGAAAATTGTTCATTAGTACTTATCATTATAATCAATTTTGTTTACATTAATGTTAGTCATAAATGCGGACGACATTAAAATGTAAATATGGTGGTTAATATACAGGGTGTTCGGTAGAAGGGTGAATACAGGAAAATGACAGGTAGGTGGTGTCTTTTCTATGTGCTCAGCCCATAAAATTTGACCTAGGCCCTACTTTGGGTTTTACCCGATTTTTAAAAAAAAAGCCGACTTTCGCCACTTTCACACCTTTAAACTTCCATAAGTTTCCTTTTTATTGACAAGTCGGGCAACAATTATTTTTTCTGATCTTGATACATAGTAGGTCTTTAAGTAATCAATATTTTTTTAAAAGAATGCCGGTTAACAAAATTAGGAGCTTCTAAACTACAAAAAGAGGAGAAAATTATTTGAAGACGAACTTTGCATTGCAATGAAAAAATAACTAGAAGAGATTGATGGTTTCAGATTTTATGTAAACATCTCTACTGTATGCCCTTTCTAACGGTATGCGACTTTGTTTTTAAATAACTGGAGTTATTCGTAATTTTTCAAATCCGACGATTTTGACGAAACTCTACTTTTGGAGAAAATTAATTGTTTGACAAGAATTAAACAAAAGTAGGACCTACTATGTATCAAGATCAGAAAAAAAAATAATTGTTGCCAGACTTGTCAATAAAAGGAAACTTATGGAAGTTTAAAGGCGAAAGTCGGCTTTTTTAAAAAACTCGGGTAAAACCCAAGTAGGGCCTAGGTCAAATTTTGGGTTGAGCACATAGGAGAAGACCCCACCTACCCTGTCATTTTGTGTTCACCCTTCTACCGGACACCTTATAATTCTGACATTTCTAAAAATCGATAAACTTTAACTAATATTTTTTGATAAAAATATGAGACTTAATTTTTAGTGATACTTTATCGATTACTAAAATTGTTATTCAAAAATGGTTTTACTGTTATAATTTTATGCTGTCAAGCGTTGGATATCCTAAATGAAGGCGCGAAATTCAGAATGAAAAAAATTCGTTAAAATAAAGATTGTAAAATCACTTAAAAGCATTAATTTTTATTTTTAATGAAATAAAAGGTAAATTGATTTTTCAAGGATTGTTTAGTTAAAAGTGATTGAGTCGAAATAATAAAATATTTAAATAATAGTATTAATTTCAATCATTCAATGTATTCGATTGTTTTTAATATTTAAGATACTGATATTGAGTTTTCAATTATACAATGTTTTAAAATGCTCAACCCTATCTTTCCAAACAATTGAAGATGTATACTAACCCTATTGAAATTAAAGCTTACGTTTGTGTTATGTGTTATAGTGTGTGATAATATGTTATAGAATGAAATGATGTAGAGTAATCATATTAAAACATATAAATAAAACTAGTATACCGGGTGTAACAAGATCATGTTTTTTCACTTCAGGTTACGCAGTGAAGTGACTTTCAAGTTTTAATTTTAAATGAAACATCCTGTATATTATTGCATTTTTAAAATTTGCATAATTTTTTGAATCCAATGATACCACATAAGTGACACATTTCAAACGTCAAAATTTTTCTAATTTAATTTTTAGTTATCTATTTAAGTATGTTATGACTGTTACTATTTATTCTAATCGACCCATCCTATGCTAGAAAAATTGAAATCCGTCAAACATACTGAATTATGTGATTTATAAGCAAATGAAGCTCATCAAAATTCTTTTTGGGGTACCATTTATTAGTACTATTAATAAAAAATTTTTTATACCTTGTTTTAAAATGTGCGATAAATACGATCAAAATTACAGCTAAAAGAAATTATGAAAAAATACAATTGTGTTCTAATTAAATGTTAAGAAGCTACTAAGGTGGCTTTGGAATACAAAAATGATCATTACCCTATCTACAACAATTGTTCAAAATGCTATCCTTTAACGTCAATGCACTCTTAGCTGTTTCTCGTAGAACGTTTGCCAATTGTTAGGGTGTTATGCTATTAATTGCGGGTCTTACTCGTAGCACCAGAAAAAATTTTGACTTTTGATATGTTACTTATGTGGTTTATTGTTATTCAGAAAATTATACAGATTTTTAAAATCAATAATATGCGAAGTGTTCCATTTAAAAATAAAAAGTTGGTGTCACTTACGGCGTAACAGGAAGTGAAAAAAAAACCATGATCTTGTTACACCTTGTATATTAGTTTTATTTATATGCTCTGATCTGATTACTTCACAGAGGGTAATTAAACTGCTTTCTTCTAAAACCAACATGTTGTAAACGTTCTTTTTCTTATATTTGTTTCACTTATAATGGTTGTGGAATAGGAATAAAATTTCATAAGATATTTTTCAAATCACAATGCGAAATTTGTCATGAAAATTGGTATAGATAGTAATGGCAATCTTTACTTTGGTTGCAGTCATTAAAACTAGTGACGTATTTGGCAAAAACGTTTTCGGAGTTGCGCACAACTGATTATGCTTGTCTAAGTAAATTTTATAGATTATAATTAAAAAAACACTTTTAAAAAAGATCTTAAGCAGTGGCGTAAATAACGGAGTAGCTGTGAGGTTGTTATTTAAAAAATGTAAATCTTAGAAATTTTAATCACCCTGTACTTCTTTCAATTCTTTCGTTAGTACAATATTATTCGAGATAAACCGCTTTCTTTAATGTCTCTTTTTCTTACCAAAAATTATAATGGCGAAGTTGTCATTGAAAAAGAGTGTAAATCTCAAAATTTTATTTTATAAATTTATTTAATAATAAATAAAAAAATAACTTAAAAATTAATATAACATTTACATCTTACAAGAGATGTTCAAAATGTTGCTCTTGTGACTCCACACATGCCATGGTTTTGAACTTTTGAACTTTTTTATTAACATTTATGTTATAAAATTGAAATAAAAATACAACTACGGTCATAAAAACAATTGCAGTTGTTTAATTCAGAAAGCTTCTTATTATTTATTTAAAATTTGTATTTTGCTTTTTAAATCAAACAAAAACAGCCATTAAAGGAAAACGATTTTCTCGAAAAATATTACATTAACGAAAAATTGAAATAACACTTTCTTGTCCGTAATAAAGTGCTTATTCCAAAATTCGTACAGGGTGATCGAAATTTCTAAGATTTAAATATTTTTTTAATAATATCCTCACAGTTAACCGGTATCTAAGCTACTGCTTAATATATTTTTAAAACTTTAATAAATTGTGTATCATATTAATGTATTTTGTCATATACATTTTCAGATTTTTCTTTAACTCATTTCTGAAATAATAAGAAAATACCAATTTTAAATTGAAACTTTACAGGGCGTACTTTCTTAAGTTAGCCCAACTAAACAAAAGTTTATAAGAAAAATGTTCATAACTTTTTATGCTTAGTAGCGTAGTATAGTTTGCGACCTACATTTTTGGACCTTCCTGTATATGGATTAGTTACGCTGTAACTTTTTGGTGCCATTTGGTGTCATTTGTTGCGTTAAACGAATTGAAATTTATGTTTTAAACCAGACATTTAATTTTGGTTTACTTGGTATATAGATGTTATTTTCATTTTTATCTAAGGAGATTCCCCCGAATACGTATAAATTTGCAGCGCAAAGCATTCATTCAACTTGTCTTACTAAAATAATGTTCGTGAAGTGTTAAACTTTTAGATGTGTCTAATTAATATCTTTACCTAGAACCCCAAAAGTATTTTTTGGTAAGCATATATATTCATAATGCTATTTCTTAAGTAATGGTTTTTATTACAATTTACGGTGTTCTATCTACATTGCCTTCTTATTTTCTTGTGTGGTTTTTTATCTTTATGTTTTGAGAACCAAATTGTTTAAACAGTTAATCTCTCTAATCGCTTATCTGACTAGGTTAATTATGAAATTACTGCGGATTTGAAGTACCAATTTGTGAATTCTTAACATTACACAAGATTTTACTAACCCCAAACCTTTATCAACTAAAGCAAGATTTCTGACAACGTATGGATAACAAAAATTTGCATCTTCTATGTATCTATTTTTCCGACTATTTTTCGTCCAGTGATTACCGGTATAAGTAATCCCCTCTTGTCAGCCAACAGCTTCGGGTGGATGGTCTGACAAGAGGCCATAAGGCACCTATTGTCCTGGGGTTGAGAAATCGGCCCAAGGCTGGATGAATTACAATCAAGTAACCAACGGCATAAGGATGAGGAAGAATTTTGGACAAACCACCTCATTAAAGATCCAGAATGGATAAGTCCTAGTAGAATCATCATGGCAAGGCTCATAACAAAACAAGTCCGGAATAGTTCCTCGATCGGATCTCCGGGAGGAAATGTTTTGAGCAGTGTAATGAAAGTGAACAGAGAAATAAGGATCGGTACTTGGAACGTTAAAACGATGGCACAAGCTGGAAATATCAACAACGCAACAAAGGAAATGAGAAGAATGAAAGTTAACATCATGGGAATCAGTGAGATGAGGTGGCCGGGAGTAGGTTCGATAGATGTGGACGAACACAGAGCGTATTATGCAGGAACACAAGACGGCAAGTTTCTGAATGGTGTAGGCATTATTGTCACCAAAGAGATAGCGCGGAGTGTCATAAACTTTGTCCCATTCTCAGAAAGAGTCCTTCTAATACAGATTAGCGCCCGACCAGTAAATCTAAACATCATCCAGATTTATGCCCCTACTGCAGATAAGGATGAAAGGGAAGTTGAAGAATTATACAGGAATGTCGCCCAAATACTTGAAAAGCTACCCAAACAAGAAGTTAACATCATCATGGGGGACTTTAATGCAAAGTTGGGAGCTGGAGAGAAACCGAGCTCATCGGGTCTTTCGGTTTGGGAGAGAGGAATGAGAGGAGATATGCTCGAGAATTTACAGACGAACACGGCCTTGTAGTCCTCAACACACAGTTCAAACAACCACCGCGGCGATTATACACATGGAGATCGCCCCTCGATAAACCTGGGAGAATAACCAGAAATCAAATAGACTACGTACTAATCAACAAGCGGTACAGAAACAGCTGCTTAAGTATGAGAACCTTCCCGGGAGCAGATATGCGAACCGACCACGTGCCAGTCATCGGAAAATTCAAAGTGGTTATGAAGAAGATAAAGAAAACTGTTCCATTAAAAGTTAACCTAAGACAGCTGAAAAACGAGAAGATCAAAGAATGTATAAAGAAAGAGCTGAATGCAGCAATGGCAGGAACAACAGAAGATAGCTCAGTAGAAGAACACTTGAATCACCTGAAAAGTAAAGTGGAACACATTAAGCAAACTATTCTGAAGGAAGACGGACAAAGAGTAAAGAAGAAAACCTGGATGACAGATTACATATTAAACCTAATGGAAGAGAGAAGATTGAACAAGAATAACACCATAGAATACAAAAGGATAAACAACATCATAAGGAACGAAATACGATTGGCTAAAGAAAAGGAACAGAGGGAGAACTGTGAGGAGATAGAGGCACTGCAGTTAAAATATGACTACTTTAACGTCCACCGGAAGGTGAAGGAAGTCACTGGACAAAGAAGGAATACAAACTTCGGGAAGCTAGTTGACGCTAACGGGAACATCATTGTAGACATGGAAGAGAAGAAGAAGACGTGGACTAGGTACATAGAACACCTCTTTGAAGATAATAGAGAGAACCCCCAGATCCCGGGAGTAACACAGAGAGGGGCCAGAAATAATGGAAGCAGAAGTGAGGGCAGCTATAGAGCAGAGCAAAGAAGGAAAAGCAGCAGGACCTGACAACATCCAGACAGAGTTCCTGAAACTTCTAGACGAAAATGGATTGAGGAAGATCACCAAACTTTTCAACAACATCTACAAATCAGGTAAAATACCACAAGAATGGCTAGTCTCAGAATTCATTGCACTGCCAAAGAAACAAGGCGCAAAACGATGTGAAGAGTATCGAACGATAAGTCTGATGAGCCACCTGCTGAAAACCTTTCTCAAAGTCATCCATAAAAGAATATATAACCGATGCGAGAACCTAATCTCCCGAAACCAGTTTGGGTTCGTCAATGCGATGGGAACCAGAGAAGCACTCTTTGCTGTCCAAGTCCTTGTCCAGAGATGCAGAGACGTTAACCGTGACGTTTACTGTTGTTTAATTGACTACGCCAAAGCATTTGACCGGGTTCAACATGGCAAAATGATGGAAATACTAAAGAAGACAGGGATCGATACCAATGACCTGAATGTCATAAGTAGCTTGTACTGGGGCCAGTCGGCAACAATGAGAGTCGACGGAGAAACAACTGAGGCCGTCAAAATAATGCGAGGAGTGAGGCAGGGCTGTGTACTCTCACCCCTGCTATTCAACATCTACTCCGAACAGATTTTAAAAGAAGCGCTCGATGACGAGGAGGAAGAAGGCATCTCAATAAATGGGAAGAAATTGAGTAATATAAGATACGCGGACGACACCATCGTGTTCGCAGATAGCCCACAAGCACTGCAACAACTTATCAACAAAATAGCAAAAGTTAGTAAGAAATATGGTTTGGACATAAATACAAAAGACCAAAATTATGGTCATTAGCAAAAACAAGATCGACAACATCCAGCTATCCATCAACAACCAGCCAATAGAGAGAGTGCACACACACCACGTACCTGGGAACACGTATAAATGAGAACTGGGACACAACTCAAGAAATCAAATCACGAATCGCCAAAGCCACAGCCGCCTTCAACAAAATGAGCAAACTCTTCAGAAGCCATGATCTTACACTGAAACAAAATGAGACTTCTCAGATGTTACATCTTTTCTATCCTCTTGTACGGACAGAATCTTGGACACTCAATGAAACCACATCCAAGAAAGTAGAAGCCTTCGAAATGCGACTCTATCGAAGGATGCTGAGGATATCATGGACCGAACATATCACTAATGAAGAAGTACTCAGAAGGATGAATAAACAAAAAGAAATTATGAACACCATCAAGATCCGAAAACTGCAGTATCTGGGCCACATCATGAGAAACGACTCCAAGTACTCTTTACTCCAGACAATCATCCCAGGAAAAATCGATGGAAGAAGAGGTCCAGGAAGGAGAAGAATATCTTGGCTGCATAACCTTAGGAAGTGGACCGGAAAAACATCAGCCGAACTCTTCCGCATTGCCGTAAACAAAGTTAGGCTTGCCATGCTGGCTGCCAACATCCGTAACGGATAGGAACCACAAGAAGAAGTAGAAGATATCTATTTTGTTTATGTTATGCACTTTGTTTAAAACATCGGTGACTATTTCCTGTTTATAAATAAAAATAACAAGTTTACTTATATTTTTAAATATATCTTATTTAAAATAATATTTTTTTTATTTAAAAAAATATATAATAAAATATATATAAAAATAAATTAATTTATTATTTTTTTTTTTTTTTTTTATAATTTAATTTTTATTTAATTTAAAAAAAAATATTTTTTATAAAAATTAAAATAATTTTTGAAATTTTTTATTTTTTTATTTTATTTATTTTTTTTTAAAAAAAAAAATAAAAAATATAGGAATTTTTTTTAATAATTTTTTTTTTAAAAATAAATATATATTTTTTTTTAAAAATAAAATATATTTTTAATATAAAATAAAATTATAAAAAAATATTAATAATTTTTTTATAATATTTTTTTTATATTTTTAAAATAAAAAAAAATATTGAGGAATTTTATATTTTAGTTAAGAATTTAAAAAAATGTAATTTTTTATAATTTTTAAATTTATAATTAAAATGTGAAGGTTATAATTATTATTATTATTATTATTATTATTATTATTATTATTATATTATTAGAATGGAATGAGTGTCATGGAAAGAACCTCTTGCACTGCCACACAGATTAGATCTTTGTGTCCCCTCCAGTTGGACTTAGGAAAGATCTATGCCTTTGACAAATTCGATCAGATTCTTAGTCGTGAGTTTTAGTAGATCTTCTTCTAAAATGAAGATGAGTTCTAAGTGTTTGTTTCCCTTTAGGCACAGGGCCGAGCACCTTATAATGATGTAGTCCATGCGCTCCACCTCTTCATCACAGTACCTGCATGTATCATCATCCACCAGTCCTTTCTTTTCAAGTGATACCTGCAATGGATGCGTCCTGTTAGTATACTACAGAGTAGATTTAACTCTCTTCTGGGTAAGTTTAACACTTCCTTCCCCCT
This sequence comes from Abscondita cerata, assembly GCA_030710515.1. Lineage (NCBI taxonomy): Eukaryota > Metazoa > Arthropoda > Insecta > Coleoptera > Lampyridae > Abscondita > Abscondita cerata. Next base: position 30,583 of record JALBCR010003658.1, on the reverse strand, counting down.
CTTTTGATTAGGGCTAAGAAATTTTTAGAATGTTTGAGACCTGGCAAATTACTCCTGGTTCTGTTGAATTGTTTGTTGGCCTAGTTGGTAATAACCCCTGATAATCCCTCTGGCTAAAGCCATACATAGGAGATGGTTTTGCTTCCCCTAGCTTTGCTTGCTGACCTGTTTCTTCATTGCCTCCTATTTTCCTCATGTCCTGGCACCCAGACAAATTCAACTTTGTTCTTGTCCGTCAGTTGATTTAGGGCCTGATGGCACTCGTGTAGCATGTGTGATCTTAATCTATTACTTTGTAGTGCTTGTAATGCCGCTTGACTGTCCGACATGATGCTTATATGCTGTTTGCATCGGTTTTAGTGAGAAATGTTCTGCCACTATGTGGATGGCGTGTACTTCTGCTTGAAAAATGATGGCGTTAGCACTGAGGGTGACTTTTAAATCTCGGTCCTACCACTTCTGCCCCACACCATTGCCCATTTTGGATCCGTCCGTGAACCATTTTTGGGAAGATCCCGGCAACAGTCCGTGTCTCCAGTCCAGTCTTGCCTTGTGTGGAGAGTAGGGTGCCTTCATCAAGAAAAAATTGAAGAACCTAAGAACATACATTGATACGTGGTGGTAAGAAAGCCCAGGGGAAACTATGTGTGTCATTTGATTAGCATCACTAATCATAAATTTTTCCAAAATGGTTTTATTGTTTAGTTATTTTTTACAGCTGCACCAACATACAGGGTTAGTTCACGGTATACGACACGGAATATTACAGCCAAACTATTTAATAAAATTGGGAAAATATATCTGGGATTGATAGAGACCTATAAGAGAATATTTTAAAATTACTTTTGAAATATACAGGTGTCCCAAAATACACAGAACGTATCAAAGTTGTGTTTTTCTTATAGAATGCCCTGTATATGAATACATTTTCAGTTTCTACGTTCAAAATAAGAATAGATTTTATAGAGGTTAAGTTTTTGAGATACTTTGTATTTTATGAAACGTCGTCACAATTTTACGGATTCATATCTCAGCAACTAATACCTTTTTCAAAACCAAATTTGCACTGAAGTCTATGAGTTGATGAGATTTTATGTAGAACTTGTGAAAAATCTACTATCATATACAGGATATGTACAAAATAAGATTAATTAATGACATGTTTGGACCGCAATAACTTGCTTATTTTAAATTGAACACCCTGTATTTTATATCAACAACAAATGTAAAATGTAATTACCTAACAAATAATACTATAGTATTCTACAGCTAAATGTTCAGGTTGTCATGAAAAATGCAAATTTCATAATGAAGACTGAGTTGTAACAATTTTAATATTTATGAAGTAAGCTATACAACTTTGACAGGTGAATATTATGTATTTGTAAGAAGGAGAAGATTTGCATTGTGTACATTTCATCAACTGTATTAAATTTTGAGAGAATGTTTGTCTCCGAAATTAAACGGGTACTTCCAGACGTCGTAGAGACTTGAGTCGGCATGCCGATAGGTCTTGCCTTCAAACCAACGGGAAAAACCGGAAATTTTCACACAGGGGCGGGGCCAAGGGGTCTTTGTCCGCCATAGGTTTAACATTATTCAGAGAACAATGGGATCAACCTACATGCACGCGGAGTCTAACATTATTAAATTCATGCATTAAAATTTGCCCGTCAATTAACGGGCTTCTTACAAATACATAATATTCACCTGTCAAAGTTGTATAGCTTACTTGATAAATATTAAAATTGTTACAAATCAGTCTTCATTATGAAAATTTGCATTTTTCGTGACAACCTGAACGTTTAGCTATAGGACACTATAGTATTGTTTGATAGGTAATTACATTTTACATTTGTTGTTGGTATAAAATACAGAGTGTTCCATTTAAATTAAGCAAGTTATTGGGGTTCAAAACATGTCATTATTTAATCTTATTTTGTACACATCATGTATATGATAATGGATGTTTCACAAGTTCTACATAAAATCTGATTAATTGATAGACTTCAGTGCGAATTTAGTTTAGAGAAAGAGAATAGTTGCTGAGATATGAATTGGGAAAATTGTAACGACTTTTTCATAAAATACAAAATATCTCAAAAACATTTAGGTTTAAGTAAGGTAAACCTCTATAAAATCTTTTTTATTTTGTTTGTAGAAACTGAAAATGTAATAATATGCAGGACATTCCATAAGAAAAAACACAACTTTGATACGTTCTGTGTATTTTGGAACACCTGTATATTTCAAAAATAATTTTAAAATATTCCTCCAATAGGTCTCTATCTATCCCAAATATGTTTTTCTAATTTCATTAAATAGTTTGGGTGTAATATTCCGTGTCGTATACCATGAATAACCCTGTATAGTAAGGAAATGGTGTACATTTTGTATTGTTACTATTATTATAATTATTACTAAAAAATTATATCAAAAATTTCAGTGTCGTATTGGAAATGATAAGCACCAATCATTATTGCAAAAAAATTAAAGGGTACCTATTTCTAAATAAGATACGCTTCTACTACAAATACTCAAATATGTGGTTTAACAAGTACTCAAATTACAAGTATAAACCGACGTATTAATTAATTAGGCTTAAGGCATTTCACTTTCCTCGACTGCTTACAACGCAAATCTATTCGAAGAAACAGGAAAATAGACCATAATTAAAAGTAAGATGAATAGTTTACCAAAAACGGCAATGTTACTAATTGAAGAGAAAGTGTCTTCAAAATACTTTAATATTGGTACATAATAAGAACCCATTTATATGTAATATGAGTTCAATTAATTTTATTCTGAATAGTTTTTGGAGCACAATATCGAATAATTATTTTAATAACTAATTTCATTATTGTAAACATCAACGTTTGTTCTGCGGAACAATGTTTATATACAATGTTTAACTGGTAGTTTTGCTTCCGCGAGCAAACAAAACTATTAAGTTATTTATTCAAACCTAAAGCAATATTTATCTTTTGTAAAGAAGTTTCTTTTAAAAAATTAATTGTGGTATTGTTATTTAAATTATCTGTTCATGTGCTTACACTGTTTAAAAAATTTGATTGCACCCAATCTAAAAGCGAAATGACATTTTTAAGATTAATGATTAGATACATATTTGCTCAACATAAGTTTATGATTAATGATCTATAAAACCAAATATAATGTTAGTAATTAGTAAAGTTATTTTTTTTATATAAAGTGAAAATTTTTAATTGGATAAGTTATATAAATCAAATTAGTAGATGATGGCATAACTAGTTGTTCTTTTAAAAAGTTTGATTTTTTTTTGAAAAACTTGATTCAAATATGAGCTAAATAAAATACAATATCGGATTAGCGCTTGTATTCAAGCAACGGTTGAAGAGCAACTAAACTCCTCCAATGATAACCATAACCTATTATACTGTACGTTAAAACATAGGTTTAATTTAAGTTGTGCTTTAATAAAAGCTTTTCATAATTTCTATATATAACTATATCTGAAATGTAAACTAAAACAATTCTGCTTTTGTTAAAATAGAAACACGTCAAAATCATGTAGAATGGTTTGTGATACACCATTTTCACATCCTGACTTTTCCACAATATTTGTTATTAAATTTTTCACTTGAACCTAGATCCGTATATTTTTAGAATACATTTATTATATTTGAAGGGATGACTAAATTTCAAACTCGGTGGGGTAGATTCTGGGTAATGTGATTCAAAACTGTAAAGCAACAAACTTCAGACAAACTTATCCTGTCCTTTTTTAAATAAATTCAATTTGCCCAATGCAATCATTCACAACAACTAATTAGGGAAATGCCACAAGCAGCACACATCCAAATTTTTGTCCTCCACAGATTGAACAGAGAAAGACTGAGCGAAAAATGTATTTATTGATATCAAATCAACCAACATCTTACTAAACAAAAACCTTTCTTACATTAAATTCTAGTAAACATCCCTTAAAACTTTCAACTATAAAAACATCAACATATTACACAAAAACTTGAATAAAACCTTACAAATAGTAAGCAAAAACAACTATAAACACAAACACAATTCTAAGAAGAGAATTTCGTTGGTGTTATAGATTCCATGAAATGAAATGCGATAATATAGTCTATTCCAAGCTATTTGTCCGGTAAAGGATTAACCCCTCTTTACACTTGGGCGCACACCGCGGTTGAAACTATTGTTGAAATGTACAGCCTTCAATTCATTAGCTTTAGGGGAGACAAGATTTGTTATATTGTAGTATTAAATGGATTAAGGAAGGATAGAAACCACGGTGTGTGCCCAAAAGTAAAGAGGGGTTAATCCTTTACCGGACAAATAGCTTGGAATAGACTATAGCAGCGTTCTTAAAAATGAAATAAACAAAAACTTTGAAACATAGATTTTATCAACTAAAGAAAAACAAAAAACTTGTGGGGATGAAGAAAACTAATAAGCAAACATTTTGGCAAGGATGGAATTGAAATACTTCTTACAGTGTCAAAGCAAGTCTTTAGAGAGCAATATCAGACCTACTAAGGAAAATCAAACGCTATTTATTATACATGGCAGCTTCTAAACTAATACAGTAAAGGAGGAAGAACCAATTGATAAAATTTTATAAAAACCATCTAAGCTTCTATTGTTTCTTATTGGACTTTTATTATACTTACATACATACTTTACAAAAGTAATTATGGATGTGAGACAACAGAAGAAGAGATAGAAACGGTGTAACAGAAAATGTACTAAACAATATCTGAAACTTTACGTCAACAAGTTTGACTAAGTACCTTAAAAACGATCACAACAATCATTACGTTCATCTGGAGTCATATTTTGAAAGAAATATTAACAAGTCCTATTTTCTAATACACTATTTTTTAAATTAAAATTTTTTAATTTCTCCAATCAATGTACTACTTACAGATAAATATCCTGTCAAAGGTAATTATAAATCAATACCATAAATGAAGAAGTTAAAGAACTACGCACACTTCTTATGCATTTCGGAAGACCATTCAAATGTTGATTGTTTGATATCAATCGATGCGTCTTCAATTAACGAATATTTCATAGTATTGCGTCAAACCCTAAGTCTGTAAATAAATTAGCTATGAACATTTAAACATTAGGAAATTCAAACGGGCTAACCATGAGTAAGAGAGAGATGATCGAATGCGATAGAAGGCTCGGTGAGCAGTCCATAAATCATGGAATTGGGTGTTAAAGTGAGTTTTAACAATAAGATAGTAAAAAGGGATTAAACCGTTGGGTGTAGTTCTTCTAAGAATTCATAGGAGAATAATAAGAATCCTTCTCACGCTAGAGTAAAAACAATAAAAAAGTAATTATTTATTTATTTAAGCATAGATCTGAAATGAGAGATGATAATGATGATGATTTATTATGATTGACAGATATCACAAAGAAAAAGAACAGATATAGTTTCACAAAAAAAACGAAAGAAACGCTACAGTAAACAAAATAGAAACAAGAAAATCGCAACTGTAAAATCGAACTAGAAAACAAGGTAAAAGCAAAACAAATAAAAGTAAAGTACATAATATATCTAAAGTGGCAACACTCGCTCTGTAGCATCTAACACAGAATGTAACAGTGGGTGCATATTTTACATTTGGTTCGTGTCTTGTATATCCTAGAAACTAAGTAGGTATACTGGACACATGTGCACAAAACCTACAGTTCTTGAACATGATTTGCAAGTGCAATAATATCCATGTATTTTTCTTCTTCCGGCTGCTCATCGTTTTCTAAAAGGGGTCGAAATGCAATCTAAAATTAATGTCTCTATAAATAAATTCTTTGTCTTAAATAACCTGGTCCATGCAACAATGCTGGGAAAACAAAATCGACGCTGTTGGAGGAAGATTGATCAAATCTTGCAAACCGTGAAAACCTCAAAGATGAACTCTTTGATCACACACAAAACACGTTTCCATCTGAAGAACAGTTTTGTTGATTCAGAAATCAACAGCGTTGAAAAAAACTTAGTAGACAAGCACAAGTTTCTACGACAAGAACTAAGTAAGAATAGTAAACAAAAAAGTCAATTGTTTGCATTGTCATGAATAGAGGTTGGCAAGTGTACTGTATCAACAGACAGTTTTATAGACTGCCGTGAGAGAGTCCATCCGTACTTTGGATCCAATTTTGTGGCTTCAGAAGTGCAGATACGGAATTTGACGGAATAATATAAAATATTGGTTAATTCAAGACTTTGTGTTAGAGCTTATTTTTGAAGTGGAGCATTTATTTTTTCTGAATGCTTACGCTTTTAATTTCTGAAGAACATTATCAGTGTCATTGGGTTGATTATAGGTAAGTAATCTTCGGGATCTACTGTCGAAATAAAGTGGTCTAAACGATGGACTTTGAAGATCATCTTCCAGTTTCTTCCGTTTCAATGAAGGATTTAAATCGATAACAATGTCACTTTTAGTAAACATATGCTTTTCCAAAACTGAAGAGAAAATTTGTCTTCAATATTACCATTCCGTATCCTTCCCACTTTAGAAACTGTTAAGGAGTGTTTCTCTAGTCTTTCTTCAAACACTATTTTTTAGGTAAATCTTTCTTATTATCAGTTGTGTGAGATTATCATGTGATTATTATTATTACTAATATTATTATTATGTTATTATTATTATTATTTCTAATCCAAATTGTAAATGTGGAAACAAACCAGAGACCGTTGCACATATAGTGGAGGATTGTCAATTAACAAGAAGTTTAAGAAGGGTTTATAAACATTCATAATTTAACGAACGAAGTTGTATTATGGCTTACTAATCTGAAGGACATCTAAAGTTAAGCAATATTTTGTATTCTCTGTCTTGATTATTTGTTTTCCATTGTTTTGTTTGCTAAGGGCACAGAAAGAAGGCTGTTTCATCTACATTGAAAATCCGGCCTCTAACTTCAGTAGTTACTTCTAAAAGATTTTCTTCTTAAAAAATCCTCAAACTTCTGCAAATTAATTTTAAACTTGAATTTCCGTTAAATTTGCGAGGGAACCAGAAAGATTGGTTGGAATGCGCTTACCAAGCTCTCAATCAAGTGCCTTCCAGGTCTGTCGTTTTTTCAAAAGGTTTGACTTTTCGCTTTCTGTAAATCAATAGCTGGGCGCTCTAGCAATGGCCCTGTTGACACGAAAACCTGTTCTAACAACATGAAATATCCACTTCACCAAGGACGTTATAACGGAAAATTTTTCATTAATTCCGATGGATAAATATAAGGATCGTTTCCATTAACATTGACAGCTGTTTTGTTGTTTTTCATGCAACAATAAGCAATTTAAACCTGTCTTGTTCTAAACACCCGATTAAACTGTAAAAAGAATTATTATACGCATATACTGGAAGTAGAGAAGTTGAACGTCTTTGGGAATTATCTGATAATCCAATCTTCATACGATTTGAAACCTCGAGCAACTATCTTATGTACCGTCGACTAAATGATTCAATATTCTATACAAATAATCTATACAAGCATAATGATGAATCTCTAGAGCATGCTAATTACACTTAATGTTCGTTCTATAACCCTCGACATTACATTTCCCTGTTACAAATGTCCGTACTCTTATGTTGAGTTAAAAAGAGTGGTGCAACCTTGGAATAACTTACAAATTATCGGATTTGCCCACTTTACCGATATAGCCGAGCATATATTGTCATCTTTGTAGGGCAAACAGTGAAGTCATTTCGTTCTTTCCTAAATTGTAAATATCTTTGGCGTATTGGTAAACTTATTGCTACCTGTATGCAAGCTTAAAGTAATTAACATTTAATCATTATTCTTACTTTGGTGTATCAATAGAGACGCATGTTAACATATTAGTTAAGTACATGTGCCAAGCCCTTTTGTTATTGTTTGCGTGTAAATATAATAAAAGAAAATCTAGTCAATCCTTGCATAAGGATGCGTTCCGAAAGTAATGATATTATTTATTTTTAAAGTAATTTATTGAACAGATTTGCAGAAACTCTTAAAATTCTTCAAAGTACTGTCTTTGGGCCTCTACACATTTTTCAGCGACTCTGTCATAACAGGTACGCACCCCGGAAGGCGTCTTCGGGGACTTCCCGCATGGCCTTCGTCACGGCTGATTGGATCTCTTGTATGGACGAAAAACTAGTTCCTTTCAAGGCTGCCTTAATCCGAGGGAACAAAAAAAAAGTCTGCTGAGGCGACGTCATGAGTATAGTGGGGTGGAGCAGCGTTGTATTTGGACAGGAACTCGCGGACTCGTTGTTGTGATGGAGTTGCCAAGTAGCTGAGATGTCTTTTCGCGTCCTGACGATCATTTTTGGAGTCTTTCCCGCCACGTAGTAGACAGCCTTAACTGTCTGTCCTTGAGGAAGAAACTCATAGCTGTGAAATAGACAATGAGCATCGTTTTCACTTTTGATTTGCTCATTTTGCCTTTTTTGGGCTTGGGGACTGGTCGATGTGCCACTTAGGCTTTGACGTTTGTGTTTCTGGGACGTATTTGAAAACCTAGGTTTCATCACTAGTGATAACGTTGATTTCAATTTTTCCGTGACACGGTCGGCGCGCAGAAGGTTCACAATAACTGACATCCTGCCACTTTCACGGTTTTGGAGACACTGAGACCGGTTTAGCGGGAAGCTAAGATTCCCACGCACGTACTCTAAGTAGTCCGATCCCACTCTGACCAATAGGAGCGCGCGGAAATTCCAATTGCATTACTTTCAGAACGCACCCGCATACATCGCTTGTTCAGTTCATTGGCAGTGTGACGGTGCAACTTGAATATTTGAATGGGGTTGGTAGTGCCAAATCTTGTCGAATTTTCTTTTAGTTTGTAGCAGGTACTTAATTCTTAATAAATATTTGCTCCTAACAAGTTTCTTTTTCCCTCAAAAATCAGATTAGGTTCCATCCTCCTTTTAAACTTGATGTTTTCCAACATTTGTTTCGGTTCCTTTAAAACTTTTTAACAAAATGGCGAACGATCAAGAATGTCAAAACAGCAGACATTTTGAGAACCACTCGATTTATTTTGATATATACACATGTCATTAATATTTTTGACAATCGGTCCAAAAGTTTTTATTTGAACTGAATTACAAGATAAATTTTAACCAACCGCAATAATCATTAGTAGATTAAAACAAAGTAGGCTGGTTGCCAAGTATTAAATAATGAAAAAAGTTGAATAATCAACGCATACTTTTCAAGCTTGAGACACGTGTTTATAGTTTTGTACGTTCAAATTTAAATACTTTTGGATCTCATTCCCATTTACAAAAACCGTATACCTTCATCTTGAAAAATTATTATTTGCATCATAATTTAATTTGTGTATAAAAATGCCTAATTCGGATAATACTAAACATCCGGACATGCTAATTAATTTTGCCTAGCCCAAATCGTGTTTTTTAAAAAAGTTATTTTATTTCAAATAAAAGTAGCAGTAAGCTCTCGCTAAATCATTCACTATAGGTAAGCATTTTAGTGCGTCGAATGGTCTCGAAGTACCTATAATTGACTCAAATTTAGTTATCAACAATATTTTGATTGAAATTGGAAGATATAAGAAGAATTTTGTCGTGGTTGTAGTAGAATTTTGATTTTGTTTTTATTTCTATTAAAATTGTGGTGTTAAATTTGCTATAAAACGTACAAATTCAAACATAAAAAACAAAAAGTAAGCATTTTGAAAAAAAAGTAATACTACAGTGACAACGCCCCAAGTTTTGTTTTTCACAAAACATTAAGTTTTACTTCAAACATTTAAAATTAAAAGCTGTTTTAAGGGTACTTATAGTGCATGCAGCGATGGCGCACTGCTAGTACGTATTCCTTGTAATATGGGTCATTGTCAAGATCATGTAATGAATTGAGCATAAAATTACAACAAACTGTTACTGAAATGTACAATGTTGTATATATGTTTATATTTGCACTCATCAGTTTAATATTTCTTCATGAAATAATTTGCTTTGGTTATTGGATTACAAAGAAAAAATGCACAAGAAGCTCGATAAATTTATCAAACAAGACATCCAAATCGAATCAACGAAGGTATTTTTAGAAACTGATTATTAATGCAATAAATTATATATTTATAAAAATTTGTTATAGAAATTAATTACTTTAGTGTTAATAAATATAATTTTACGTAAAACCTAATTAATTTTTCATTTTACACCGACAGACTAATTTTTTAATGCTTAAAATCGGTTTCTGTTGATTATGCCACCCACATTGCATTTTTATCAGACTGTCAGTATGTCAGTTAGGGAATTGAGGTTAAAGTTTTTTTATTTATTATTGGTTTACTTACAATATCAGTAAAAATTGTTATGATGGTAGTTTACTCCTGAGAACATGTACACTAAATTATGCAGTCAACGTATTTTAAGAAATAATGGATCAACAAGATTAAAATCCTTATATAAAAACAGCATTACTCAAAGATAAAAACACAATTTTTCTATCGAAGAAATAGCTAGAAAGAATCTTAGTTCTAATCAAGTAGAATACAAGTACATTGCCTGACACTGTTAATTCGAACGATGTTCCAACGTTTCACGAAGAAACTAAAAAATTTCCTTTCACGCCCGGATATGAATTCGGTGGTGAAGTAATTGAAATAAGGAAAAAAGTTGCTAAAGATCACGTAATGTTAGGTGAAAAAGTTGTTGGACTTAGTTTAGAAAATATGGGAGGTTTTGCTGGAAGAGGTGTGTGGTACTACATAATACTTTGTTAGTATACGTTATTTCGTAACTAATTATTTTAGATCAGTATTAGCGATGTGTTCGGTTGCCCAGTAACTTACAACAAAGATGCAGTTGTGTTAGTAAATGGTCACTCTCTTGCCTTACTATCGTTCTCAAAAGCATCTATAAAAGAATGATTATGTTATTGTCTCTGCTGGGACTGGTGGTTTGGGACTTGCTGCAATAGACATAACATCAAATGTGTATGGGGCAAGGTGTGCTCTTTCATTTCCAAGAATTGTTTTAAATATTAATTTCAGGTAATTGGTGTAGTTGGCAGCAGTGAAATGCTGAATTAGTTAGGAAAATTGGTGCTTTCAAAACAGTAATATCCGATTCTAAGTTATCTCAGCATCTTCTTTCTGCTTTAGAAAAGACACCAGCTAAAATTGTGTATGATTGTGTAGGTGGCAAGGTTCACGAGTCTCTTCTTAAATGGTAAGTTTTACCAAGTAATTATTGTACTGTTGTCTTCAATATTTTACAGTGTCGCCCCAGGTGGTCAAATATTTTTGGCTTCATCGCATCTGTACAAGAATCTACCTCCACCTCCTATGAACACTAAGCGTAACAGTTTTAGATTTATTACAAATGAAAAAGCATGACACTATTGCTTATCGTTGCATTGTTAACGATGTATTAGATTTGGCGATCAAAGGTTTAATAACTGCTCATGTTAGTGGTACTTTTAGTTTTAAGGATATAAACAAAGGAGTTGAGTACATTGAAGGCATAAAGCTACTGGCAGTTCTTATATGTATGTTATGATAGTTAATTTATTTGTTATATTTATTAGCTTATTAGAGAATGTGAGATTGCAATTTATATGTTTTAAGTATTAAATTTTAATGAAATATTGTGTACATGACAGGTTTTACATTAATAAATATTTTTAATTTTAAATGTTCTAGTTTATTAAACTGACTAAATACTGATAAAACTGAATTGACTTTGCTTTGTATTGTATGTTGGTGCTTATACCTAATGACTGTGATAGTGGTGAATATATTTTAATGGACAATGGGCTATGATCAAACAAAATGATTTACTCAATATTGTCTAATGCAAATGTTATTTGTTTAACAAGAATTGGGCTATAAGTTTCTATGAAAAGTTTGACAGCACCAGACCTAGATCTTTGCGATTTCTTTGTATGGGGGCACATGAAACAAGTTTTTATGCCACCCCTGTAACGACTGTAGGGAACTCCAGCGAGTTACCAATGTGGCTCGACAGAATTCAGAAATGTTGTATCGTGCTAACAAATCTTGAATGCAATGTGCTGAAGCTTACATAGGTAATGGAGATCGGCAGTTTGAGCAATTTCTTTAATCATTTGTTCTCATTTTTGTTGCAAATGTTGGTCTTTGAATTTGGTATTTTTCAACTTTTTATAAAATGTGACCATACACATAAAAGACGTTCGCCAGTTACAATTTTTTTAAATTACAGTGTTTAATTTAAATACTGAAAATTGGTGCCGATGACGTCCCGACCAATCTCAATGCGTTTAAAAATTTTACGTTTATGACTAAAGTACAATTTTCTTAAATATAAATTTAATGAAAACACCCAATTCTAATTTGGGTATACCTTAATTTGTTTGTTGGATAGTAATGTTTATTGTTATGTGGTAATTGTTGCAAAAGCTTTTGTTAGCAACTGAGCGGTAACCCGTTAAAATTTTAAGATCACCAAAGTGATCAGTGGTTCTCAACCAAAATAACTATTTTATGGTTCTCCCATCTTAACGATGTCTGAAACCCAGTTTAAATATTTGCACATCCATTAAAATCACCCTGTATTTATAGGTGTTATGTTGGTTGCACATAATTACTTCGATATTTTTTGTATACAACGTTCAAGATAAGTCTCTCTTGGTAGTCTCCATAAATTTTTTTTTATTTTTTTAATCGATCAATTTCCACCTAGTGGGCCTTCCTTCAAGATAAGGTTTACCACTGAATTAAAAAGCAGCTAATCCAGGACGATTTCCCAGAACCGACTATTTTAAAAAGCTAAAAGGAGATATTAGAGAACTTCAAAGACCAACTACGAGAAGAATACTTAAGAAATATGTTTGTATTGAAGAGGACATGCAACTTAACATCGTTTACCAGTAGTTCAGGTTGAGAACCTTACCATATTGGAGCACGACAAATTGCAGATATCGTTGGAGCTTCGAAGATTACTGTAAATAAGAAAAGAATTTATTCTACATTGATCTGGGAAAATATTCAGAATCCGCCATTTGATTTAAGCATCATTTTCGATTATAAAATTTGACATTTTTTTCTCATAGCCTTATAATCAATGTCAACTTGTAAACCATAGAATAGAGGGTGGTTACTGCCTAAGTGTGAATAAAGTTTCAAATAACCTAAAAAAACTTAAAATATCTGAAGATTAAATGTTTAAAAATCAATATCCTGAAAACTATTACTTTTTCAGTAAGACTCGTATACATAAGGTCTCTATAGTTTTTTCACGTATAGTCAGAATAAAAAATAAAAATAATGTTTCTATTTAAAATGTCTAGGTTCATGAAAGTGTGAGACACTCTGTATAACTGAAAGTATTTTGAAATGTAGCTACCGAGGAACCTAAAAGAATGGTCAAAACTGATTTTAAAAAAATCTACTTTTTAAGGGCAATATCAAAGATTGGCGTACTACACGGACAAACTGTATATAACTTGCCCTTTTGATAATGGCAAGTAATAGAAGAAGGTTGCGTTTTGATCAGTGTTTTGACCTATGGGGAACAGTTTTGATCTTTAATAGGTATTGGGTAGTAAAAGAACTGAGTTGTGTTAACTTAGATAACTGTTTTAATACCATAGACTTGGCTTTCGGAAATCGGAATTATTATATTATAAAATTACGTACAAGATTTGAATAGGCTAAATATTATTATATCAAATAGAAAAATTAAATTAAAACTTAATTATTTAATTTCATGATTTTAATAGTTGAGAAGTCCTATCGGAAGTGAAGTATTCATTCTTGGTGCACGTGCACGACCCACGCGCGTCGACATGCATTTCAACAATAACAACCCCATTATTTGTTCATAGATTCTCGGAATTTTGTTTCTGTGCATAGTCTGCAATTAATTGTTCTGACGCGATTTGTAGAAATGGGAACAGAAATCAGTCTATCATCAATTATTGTGTCTTGTGTGTGAATTAAATAATTTGATTGACCATATCGCGATCGCCCATTATTAGTAAAATTGGAACACTTGTATTTATTTTCTCTTTCAGAGTGGGAAAAATTTTCATTTTGGGTTTTTGTTAATTTAGTAATAGTTGTTTTAATATGAATAATAAAAGTGGTGCCCAGTTTAAGAAAGAGGCAAGAGAAGTACGAAAAGCAATCCGCTGCATTAAAATCAGTGAAAAAAATAGACACATTTTTCCTAAAAAATGAAGACGATAGTAATTTAAATTTTTGCAACCAAAATAGCAATTAACTTTATTTTAAATAGGAAAAATACAACCACAACCGAGTTGCAGTTCTCAGCCTACTGAAACAATAAATGAAGTTAAACTACAGAAAAATGACTTTTCTAATGACAGCTGTGATGTGAATTCGTCAAATCTTGAACAGTTTAAATATCCTTCTGTCTCACAGCTTGCGCCAATTGACCTCGATCCAGCGCTTTGGGCCATTACTTCAGAAACGATAAATTTTCTTATAAAAAATCCTCCCAAACAAAATTTAAATTCAATAGATTTTTCAAAAACAAAAATGAAAGATGGTGAAAGAAACCGATATGCGAATAGAGATATGTTTTTACAACATTAATTAATGGTGAAATTATTAAAGAGAGTGGCTTCTTTTTCTCATTCTACCAATTCTCTTTTCTGCTTTCCATGTAAATTGTTTTGCGGAAATAAATCATTAGCTTTGTTACCGGTTTTGTGACTGGAAAAATCCGGGAAGAATTACAATACATGAGCGTTCAAAGAGCACATAGAAAGCGTAAAGACATTACTAGTAAGAACAAATCAGGCACTTCGAAAAATAGATACTGAAGTACGTAAACAATATGTGGTCGAAAAGAATATTGGATCAACGTTTTAAAGCGTGTTTTTACAGTCGTCAAATACTTATCGAGTCGTGGTTTATCTTTCCGAGGAAATACTGAAGTTTTGGTGCTAAAGACAATGGCAACTACTTAGGTACATTAGAAGTTATTGCAGAATACGATAGTTTTTAAAGGAGCATATTGAAAAACGAGGAAATCCTGGAAGAGGTCATTTGTCATATTTATCATCAACAATATGTGACGAATTTATACATATTATAGCCGAAAAGTCAGGAGTCTATAATAATAGAATCAAAATTCACCAAGTATTTTTCCATAAGTGTTGACTCAACGCCAGACATTTCACACGTCGATCAACTGACTTTTATTTTAAGATACGTGCAACAAGATGGTACTCCGGTGGAACGTTTCCTGTGCTTTATTGAAAATGTAGGGCATAAAGCTTCAAATATAGAAATCGCTGTGTTGAAATGTCTTGAGAATCTATCGTTAGATATTACAAATTGTAGAGGCCAAACTTACGATAATGCTAATAATATGTCCGGCCAGTATTCAGGTTTGCAAGCACGTATTCTGAACCATAATCCAGCACTTGCAAAATTTGTACCTTGTGCTGGTCATTCCCTTAATTTAGTGGGCTCGGCTGCAGCAGAATGCTGTGAGGCAGCATCAGTTTTCTTTATGTTTGTCGAAAACATATATACTTTTTCTGGATCGACTTCGAGATGGGACACGATGAAAACTTTTATTGCAAAAATGATTCACCAAAGGACCAAAACATCTGTCTGCTACAAGATGGTCGGCAAGGGCAGACGCATGTAAAGCTTTAGTGAATGGATTTATACAATTTAGAAATGCTCTTGAACATATTGCTAATGAATCTTCCCAGACTCCAGCACTCAGTAGAAGCAAAAGGTTTATTAAAGAAATTTATTCAACTCGAAAATACTATTTTACTTTTATTCTGGACTGAGATTCTAATACAATTTGATAAAACCAGCAAATCATTACAGCGAGTTGACATAAATATTTTGGATGTAAGTCTTTTATATGACAGTCTGTTATCTTATATTGCTACATTAAGATCGGAAATAAGTTTTAAAAATATGAACAACAAGCCACTATTCTGTCGAAAACCTCGGAATATAGTTACGATAAAAAGATTTCCTAAGCGAAAAATTAGAGCTGGCGAAAATTCAGAAAATGAGGTGAAGTTTGATGGAAGACAGAATATGCTTGTCAACGTGTATTACTTTATAATAGACAGAATTCAAGCTGAATTAGCAAAACGCAAAACTGCATATGATACCATAGTCGATCAATTTGGTTTCCTTGCTGATTTACCTAACTGTAGCGATGATCAAATTTTATCCAGAACTGAATCTTTAAGGAAATTTATTTTAATGATTTGGACCAAAATTTTGGCAATGAGTGCATACAGTTTAAATATTTCGTACAAAGTTTAAAAAGAGAAAGGGCATAGAAAAATTAGATGTTCGCAACATGTTACAAATTATTCGTGGGGACAACCTAATTTGCACATTTCCAAACATTGATGTTGCAATAAGAATTTTTTATGTATTCCCACGACTAATGCTCAGGAGAAAGATCTTTTTCTACACTAAAAGAGTAAAAACTTATTTACGAAATTCCCAAACTGGACAAAAAACTTTTCCTTATTTTATTAAAATATTATTATTTGCCTTTTGCTTTCATCTTCTTTTTGCAATTTGATTCCTGTGCTACGAAGCATACCGGTTATATATGATTATTATTATTATTAAGTTCCTTATTTTTTGAAAGGGGCGCTTGATACTGGTTGGCCTGGGGCGCTGTAAGTGCCTAATCCGGCGTTGTTAAGTAGTTAAGTTTTATGTTAAGTAAAATGTAAATTAAATGGGGACTTTTATTATCGAACGATTTTGTTGATAACAATGTCAAACAGCCGAGAAAACACGCAGTTTTTAAAAATTTTTATGTTGAGTGTTACCTCGATTGGCCAACATCGTTGTCAACAAGACAAAATCTATTATTTAATTTACAATATACTGGGCTTCTACAAATGATTGTCTCGTGAGGTGAGAGTTGGAAAAATTAAAAAATGCAAATTTGCAGCTTAAATTTATAGTGAATTAATTTCTGATGTCATCATCTGTCAGTTATTTGATCTTTCCATTGTAATTGTTATCCCTCGTTGTAATTGTGTGTTATTCGTCGTTTGTGGGTAATTTTGTTCATTTAATTACCAACTAGATGGGACAATCATTTAAACTTAAAGAAACCCTGTACTTCTTCAGACCTACATGTAGATAAAACGTTGTATGAACCACAAGTTATGACTATTTTGCCTAAATAATATATGCTAAGTTCGGGGTAGGTACTTATATTTTTCTTTTTAGTATTGTTTTCTATAAGATGTTTGCAATTATCATTGTTTTCTAATTTTGAACATTAATATTTTAAATCAAATCAAAAAGTATCGAAATAATATTTGTAGAGCAGATCAAAGCCAATCGGAATATGTAATTTAATATCTTTTAAACCAAAATTCGCGCATCAGGTTTACAAGATAGGCGTCCAGCGAATCTACACGTGAAACGGCGTGTATATTCTTCGGAGTTTTCTCAGAAACGCAATTTTGGAGTTAGTGAAAATAAAATTATATATTCTGATTGGTTTTGATGTGCTCTACAAATTTTATTTCAAAACTTTTTTCCAACAATGCATAAGTTGTCAAAAATTTACTTTAAACACAAAATGATCTTGAACGCAACTGAATTTAAGTTAATTTTAGTTAGATTAAAGGCAAGTTTCCTATATAAAATGTTTTTAAAGGTGTTCAAAATGTTCCTAACAATTCAAAGCAAACGGATTTTCTATTATAATTAGGAAGCAAGATATGGCTACCTAATACAAGAATGTGAAGAGAAAAATCCAAAATGGTGGCATGTTCCCCAACTCCAGATTTTTGGGACTTTGGATTTCGTTCTGGGCCACCCAGGGAACTTCTCCACCAATTTTAGCATGTTTAAACCACAACAGCTAAGTTCTGACTAATATTCCTGCACTAAACATAATTTACTCTTTTTATGTTGAAATTGTCTTTTAATGTTATAACTGTTAACCGATGTCTTTGTAATTGTAACATATTTGATTTTACAGTTAAATCCTGTCGGATAGCACACTTTCTTTTGATTTCATTCTATAAGTCTTTACGTACTACCTGTTAGAGCTAAGTATCATCACCAACATCATGTAACGATTTTAGACTAATTTGCCTATTGAGTCACACACTAAAAGATACTACTAAGAATCATACAAAATAGAATATACAGAAAATGTGACATGATGGTGGCCAATTCTCAGTTTGCTGTTAGAAGCGGTCTATGGACTCGAAGAAGCACTATTCAGTATGAACACCTTACTGCAGAAGTGCAGAGAATACCAAAAACAACCTTTGTCTGCTTTATAGATTTTGAGAAGGCCTTTGACCGAGTTCAGAACAATAAACGAATGATATTAAAATTAAACGCGGAGTGAGACAAGGGTGTGTTCTTTCGCCACTCCTGTTTAATGTATACTCAGAACAAATTTTTCAAAATGCAGCTTGGGAAGCAACAGAAGGAATAAAAATAAATGGTGAGATCATCAGCAACATCCGATACCCTGACGATACTGCGGTGTTGGCTGAAAATATGGAAAATCTCTTGACAAGAATAAATGAGGAATGTGAGGAAGCAGGACTGAGTATGAATATCAAGAAAACCAAGTTTATGGTCATTAGCAAAGAGCCTGTTGGTCGAGTTCGACTTACAGTAAATAATAAGACAATTGAAAGAGTCTTCAAATGATATCTTGGCTGTTGGGGAAACACAGAATTAGATCCGGATGATGAAATAAAAGTAAGAATCGAAACTGCAAGAAACACATTTATAAAATTCAAAAGTATGCTGTGTAATAAAGGCTTAAATCTATCAATCCGTATAAAATTTGTAAAGTGCTATGTGTGGTCTATTTTATTGTACGGCGTTGAAGCATGGACCTAAATAAAGCTATAATGAAGAAAATCGAAGCCTTTGAGATGTGGATATTCAGAAAATGCTGAAGATATCATGGGTAGAAAAGAGTAAGCAATATCGAAGTACTACGCAGAATTGGTAGAGAAGGAGACTACAGAGTACAATCAAAATGAGAAAAAACGTCATATTTTGGGCATATTCTAAGAAATAGTAAATACGATATACCGTAGCTTATAATCAAAGGAAAAATTGAGGAAAGAAAGGTGTTGGTCGAAAACTATTATCGTGGATGAGAAACATCAGGGCGTAGACTAACATGAGCGTTGAGCAACTGTTCCGAGCTGCCATGGATCGTCAACAATTTCACCAGATGGTCGCCAACCTCTAATTAGAGATGGCATTAAAGGAGAAGACCATCCACTCAACACACTATAAGTACTATAGATAGTATAGATAGAGTAGCATGGGTGAGAGAATCAATCTTGACTCCTATAAATCTATTTATTATCTATACTGCTTCCTTGTTTATTGTTTAATTGCTATTGAGATTCAGCATATCTTTTATTAATTGTCAAATCTAGAGGGCCAAGCTTTCTAAAGCTAAGCTGTGCCTCACTAATTTCAACATGTAGTTTTTAAGGTATCTTTACATGCGTACTTTTTTAAAAGTCTGTGGCTGTTTAGATTTGCTCTTTTATGTTCACTATATTCCTCTGTGTCGTGTTTCTTTTAGCAATTACCACTTGACATTAACGTTTATTAATTTGACTAATTTAATTGGAACTTTATCTGTTCCACATCTTTTAGAAAGGTTTGAATGCTTTAATTTCCTTTGTCTGTTGTCTCTCTCATTAACAAGCAGTTCTTCGATACTTTCTTTCCATATCTTTATTTTTTTACATCGGAATGATTGTTACTTGTCCGTCTTTTCAAATTTTAATTGTTTCTTTTTATATTTTTCTGTGATATCTTAGATATTTTTGTGTATACGTTAAGCATATCGTGTTTTCTGTTGTACGCAATTATATTCCTTATCTTTTTGTTTCATCCAGTTTTTCAGTTTTTTTTTAATTAGTGCGTGGATTTCTACACATATGCTTTTGTCTTTCATTTTTTTTTTTCATTTTATCTAATTTCCTTTCTTCCCGGTAGAATCTTTCTTTGTGTTGATGATTTCGTTAAGGCCATTTAGAATTTACTTTGTTCAGGGCAGGTTTATGAAGTTTAAGTAATTTCGTATCTAGTTTTGTACCTACTTATGTTTTTATTCTTGTAAATGTTGTATTTTTTTTTATTTGTATTTTTATGGTGGAAGGTACCTGACTGTGCAAGTTTAAAGTATATCAACATAAAGTAGTGGAATGACGTGCAGTCACTCTCTACTGGCAGCGGTAATTCAACGCCACGTTGAAACTACAGTCATACCTTCGGAGCTGAAAAATCTATGAAGGAATCCTTTTATGTTAATAACTGGGTGCTATCGATGTATTCTCCTGTTGACTGGAAGCTTTTAAGGAATATGCAGTAAAAATATTAAAAAATGCCAACATGTATTTACAGTGTCGAGTACCTCTATTATTGATGGAAATGAGATTTTTGTGACGAAAATTGAATGATATGGAAATGCTAGAAAAAATAACATAACGGTTCATATTATATGTGACAATTCAAATATTCGATCTTATAGGACTGCTGATCCAGGAAGCATGGGGATCGAAAGGTGGATGAAATGAGTCAGTCCCTCAAAGTGTCAAACTCGAAGTGGATGTAAGAAATTTATGTCCTACGGTAGTATACATCTCACGGCCTTTTAAATTAACTCAGTCAGTGGAGCAAGAAGTTCACGTGTTTACGGATGCTTTTAAAGACGTTTACGTTTCTGTTGTCTACTTGCGTACTCAGCTTAGATCTGATACCCTAATTAAATTACTGCTGGCAAAATCGAGATTGACTCCTCTAAATAAGGGTTATATTCCTTGACTCGAGCTTATGGGTTGTCTTTTAGGAGTTCAGCTGACGGAAAGTGCTAGAAACTCCAACTGATGCACTAAAGAACATCCTCTATCACTTCTGGTCAGACTCATCAACAGTAGTTACATGGACTAAACGTAAAACGGAGTGGGGGGGATTTGTCAAAAGTAGAGTCAAAGAAATAAGAACTACTACTAAAAAATAGATTGGCATCATATTTCTCGGCGAAATAAATCCTAGGATCTTCCCTCCAGAGGCTGCTTTCCCTTACTTTTAGTTGAATCAAAGTGGTGGCAGGGCGGAAATGGTTTTGTCTAAAAAGAAAGTATTGCAGCTCAAGAAGACAGCCATATTAATGAATAGCTTCATTAATTTTACAACAGCCACGCTTCTCTTCGTACATGAAAAATATTCTAACACTAGCCTTGAATTTGTCGTTTTATCATTTATATATTTTATTAATTTCTAAATCTTTTGACATCATCAATCCCTTGATAATTACTTTAAATTCTGTAGCCAACACGGTTTTTAATTTTCTTTTACCTTTGATAAAGTCTTCACAAGTTTAAGCGAAACGTCGGCCATATATGTAATTTACCGTGATTTTAACTTTTACCTCCACCTAGAAAGGTAACAACTTTAAATCATAAACCAAAATTGGAGGAAATAAATACTCTCAAAAAGGAATTAAACATATTTCAAATTACATTCTAGTCGGTTGTGACCGATGTTACCATGGGTAACTTTTATTGTAGTTTAGTAAATTGGTATTGGTTTTATTTTTTCGTAATTGTAATTTTTGTAAAATTTGTTTGTAGTATACTTGTTTTTATTCCTGTATTCGTTATTTGACCACTATATTCACAGACAATAATAGTAAACAGTCATTTTTGACAAGTAAATCATGACCAACTCATAATTGGCAAACATTGAGACATAATTAATACTGTGCATATAAAAATAAAATTATCTCAAAAACTAATTTTTGGGCATAGGGAATGCTTAACAAAATATAAGTAAAACCATAGTACTTTTCGATAGTGATATAAAATACAGGTTGAACCATTAAAAACTGAGAAAATAATGAATTGATGTTTTGACTGACCCTGTAATCAATTTAACGAATATTCACAAACTTAACAATTATTAAAAAAAGCTACGGCTGCAATAGATCATTGTTCTTGTAGTCCCTTGAAATTATACAGATTGGTAAACTTGTTACGATTTTCATGGAAAAGTGGTTATAACTTTTAAATATCCTGTATAACATATTACAAGTGTATATTTTTGTAATAAGGAAGTGAAGCGAATTTCAAATTTAAATTAAAATATAGAATGTTTTATTTAAAAAATTTAACTTTGGTCTGGACGGCGTTATGGAACACCCTGTAATATTATAACTAATTTTAAAATATGAAGCTTAAGAGGGCATTTACTTAACGCATCATTAAAAATTGCAGTTATACAACACACATAACGTAAGAGGGGTTAGACGTAAGCGGTACACTTGTTATATCACTTTTAACAATTCGGATTCATTCGTATGTTATGGTTACAATGCAGCGATTTCGCGCAAATTACAATTGGCGTGTATATGCGCTTTCTCGATGCAGGTGGTTGGTTATCTTTTTACTTAGCGATTTCTAACATGGCCATGAGTAATGGTGTTATAACAAATTAATTGTACATGAAGATGTCGAAGCTGAAATAAAATAAGCTCGTTAAAAATAAAATCGAGATTAGGAATTAGTGTCATTCAATTACATAAACATATACCTGAAAAGGAATTTTTAATTAAAAAATGTTGAGGATGTACTACATTTATTTAGGCAGTTGATTTATATACATAAATATGAGAGAAATACGGAAACACAAAGTTTCACAAACAAACCACTATTTGACAAAACCATGTCTTGTTATGGAAAGCGTGTAATCTTAAATTTTATAAAGTTTGCTACGCATTCAATGCTGTACAACATGAACTGCAGTAATTAGTATCTATACAGGGTGATCTGCGTAGAGCGTGCATTAAAGTGTTTTAACTTGCAGAATAATCAGAAACTTGAAATTCGGTACGAGGCCATAATCGTTCATTTTCGTTCTACCTAAAATATTTTCAGACTTTCAGCTATACAGGGGCTTTCAAATTTCTTATTTTAAATACAAACCTATAATTCTTTTACATGAGTCAATTGGCATATAATCTGAGTTTACATAACTTAAATTATGTTATCTTATCCTTGACCATTGTTGACATGTCATTTTTTAAAAAAAATTGGTCTTTGTAATAGTAGTTAACAAAAAATTTGTATCTCGCAAATCAGTTGAGATTATAAAATTAAATTTATGGAGCAGTTGGCTGGAAGTCAGGTTTACTGCTGATGTCCTACTGGTAGATTCCATCTTGTACCATATGGGCACAGGCAATTTTCAAATATCACAATCAAAAATGATTCAAAAAATCAATTTTTCAAATGGCACCTTCTGCTTTTTATATCATTCGAGAGAAAATTGAAAATTTCTTGTACCCAATTCTTCTCAAATGACATAAGAAAAACAGAATGTGCCATTTGAAAAAATTGACTTTGGATAATTTTTGATTGTGATATTTGAAAATTGGCTGTGCCCATATGGTACAAGATAATCACCAGTAGGACTATCAGGAAAGCCTGGATATCAACCAACTGCTCCATGACTTTGAATTTGATCATCTCAACTGATTTTTGCAAGATAATTTTTCGTTAAGTATTAAAGGCCATTTTTTTTGACAAACAATGACATATGTCAAAAAACGGTCAGGATAAGACTAACATAATTTAGGTTATATAAACTCAAAATTATATGGCAAATTATTTTATTATTTATCAAAACCTCAAAACGTACGTCAATTTTCGTTAGAGCTTTGTCGTGTGTGTTTTAGGCGTTTTAAATATAAATATAAAATATGGAAGGTGATCAGTACCTTACAGTACTCAATGGTCAACAAGAAAAACATGTGGTTCCTGAGATTCACCACTTTGGTTTCTGGACCTGGTCATCAAGACCCTCCCGGATAATTACAAAAAAATGTATAACACAATTCTCACAAAACATAATCACACACTAATTCCATACGAATAAATAAATAAATGGCAAATTGATCCATGCAAAAAGAATTATTTTAATTTAATTAGTTTGTATTCAAAATTAGAAGGTTGATAGCAATTATTGACGCCCCTGTATAATTAAAGGTCTGAATATATTTTATATAGAACGAAAATGATTGATTATGACCGCGTACCAAGTTTCTGATTTATTCGAAAGCTAAAAACTTTTAATGCACGCTCTACGCAGGTCACCCTGTATAGATACGAAGCTGTATAATTACATTTAAAAAATTCAAAAATGTCTTTCTTGTAAAAGTAAATAAGCTTTAATGTTTGGTGTAATTCATCTTATATATCACTCTTTGAAGTAGTATTTGTTACATTTTTTTGTGTTAATTTTATGATCATATTTTATTCGTTCAATAATTTTAAAGTGCAAAATTTAAGTAAAAGGTGTAGAAGCTTGTTTTGGAAATTATAATATACAACAACTTTTTTTGATATTATAATTTTGCCATTGCTTGACATAAACTTTTAAATTTGGACATAGGGATATGGTCATAAATTTTAATAAGCAGGCTTGCCATATTGGTCAATAATTAAATACATTAAAATTTTTGACAAAATCATGTTTAAGTAGTGCACGATTTACCACAAAAAGATAAAATTGTATTATTTATTCGTGTACGTGGTGCTTTAATTGAATCACCTATTGCAGAAAAGATACAAGTCAAATTTTGGCCATATTGAGTTTTTGTTAAAAATGTGTTAGTTAAATGTACCTCTTATCACCGGGATTCCCAAAGTGGTCCAGGTGGACCCCAGGGGTCCACAGGAGCCCGATAGGGGTCTACGCTTGCGTGGAAAAAATGGGGTCCACAACTCGTTAACGGGGGTCTATAAAAATGTATTAGGTGACCCGACTTGACTTCTCCTATGAATAAGGGAGACAATAATATATATAGGCAGACAATATTATAAGAAGCTTGACTTCTCCTATGAATATAGGAAGACAATATTATAAGAAGCTCAGCAATTGTTTTTGTAAGAACTTGCATATTCCATATTCAGAAAGAGCGTGTCAAGACTCGCCGATGCCGCGCCGCCCGCCCGCCTAGTTAAAGTCGTGTCTGAACTTGCATGAACTTGTTGGATTTTTCTTTAATATAAATACGAATGCGAATGATAAACATTACTCAGTTGTTTCCGGAATTTCAAAAAGAAAGTGTACCTATATAAGTGTTCACCAGTGACGGAAGTAGTTTTCAGACTTTTGAAAATTAAAGTGAATTGATATTATTGTTTGCCAGTGTTGGAAAAGTAAGTACCTACCTATCTATTTGTTAGCAACTTGTATCTTAAAAAGCCACTTCTATTATGTTTGTTAAATCATTTTAAGATTACTTAACAAACATTTTTTTCATATTTACAGGTAAGTAATTGATACGAAACATGGCTGAATCTAAGAAGAAGTGTCGACAGTACAGTGTTGAATATTTGAAATTTGGTTTTCTTCCATCAAATACAGACAAGCGATTGCCCATGTGTCTTTTATGCAACAAAGTCTTGAGCAATGACTCTATGAAACCATCGAAGCTGGAAGATCATCTAAGAAGGTGTCATCCTGACAAAATAGGTAAGGATTTGAAATATTTCCAAACATTGAAGGAAAAGTATGAAAAGAGACCCACCGTGCATAGTATGTTCGCTTCAACGTCTGAAAGCAACGACGATGGCTTGCGGGCATCTTACAATATCTCATTACTTATAGCAAAATCTGGGAAACCGCATACCATTGGAGAGGAGTTAATTTTGCCTGCTGTTGAAGAGGTCTTAAAAACTGTCCTGCACAAATCTTCATTTGACATACTTAAAAGAATTCCTTTGAGTAACAACACTGTACAAAGACGTATTGATGAAATGAGCTCTGATGTTGAAAGTTTTTGTGTAATTATCTGCAAACAACTCATTTTTCTATTCAACTGGACGAGTCAACTTTACCTGGCAATGAAGCATTATTATTGGCATATGTTCGATTTATCAAAGGCGAACAAATGTTTGAAGAGTTACTATTCGCGAAAACTTTGAAGACTGACACTAAAGGTGAATCAATTTTTAATGTTCTGAATGATTTTTACGGAAAAATCAATTGCATTCACAAACATTATTTCGGTGGCAACAGATGGAGCTCCTGCCATGGTCGGGCGATATCGTGGGTTTATAAGTCATCTTAAAAGGATTATACCAGAGGTAATTGCAATTCACTGTGTCATCCACCGACAACATCTAGTAGCGAAAAATTGAGTGATAGATTGCACCAAGCGCTTCAATTTGTGATTAATGCAGTTAACAAAATAAGAAGCAATGCATTAAATACGCGCTTATTTGCACAGTTGTGCGAAGAAAATGATGAGGACTTCCAACGATTGCTGCTACATACCGAAGTACGCTGGTTGTCGAAAGGTGCATGTCTATCAAGATTCTATTTGCTTTTCGACTCTGTTTTAGAGTTTCTGAACACTAAAGATCCTGTTTTAAAAGAAAACCTCATGAATTTCAAAGCAGACATTGCGTATTTGACAGATTTGTTCAAAAATTCAATGACCTCAACCTACAGTTACAAGGGGACAGCCTCAATTTGATAAAAACAAAGAGTGAAATTTCAGCTTTTCTTGGTAAACTGAAACTTATGAAGCAAAATATTGGTCGACGTGAATTTTCCCAGTTTCCAAATTTATCGCAGGTAGAATGCCTCGACGAAGATATTCAGACGTATGTTCAACATTTGATTGCCCTGTATGATGATTTTAAAATCAGATTTGAAGACATTCTGTCGATGGATATACCACCATGGATAATAAATCCATATGATGAAACTGAAGTGGAAAATGTGGTACTGCAAGAAGAGCTACTCGAGCTTAGCACTAATGAGGAGCTCAAAGTAGCATTCAAAGAGGGTATCAATCATTTTGGCTGCAGGCACAAATACCTGAAAAATATCCAGGACTGTGGGGAATTGTGCAAAAATTTCTCATAGCGTTTCCTTCGTCATATCTTGTCGAACGCAGTTTTAAGTGCCGTAACCGTTTAACTACAAGATTACAATGGTAATCTGAGATAAAAGTCATATCAAAACTAATAATAATTATTATTTTAAAAATAATTGATTATATTGCGACTGTTTTTAAAATAATAATCATTATTAGTTTTGATGTTAAATTTTGATTCTACTAAGACTGTTATAACAACATAATTAAAAGTGTAGTAATTTTTGTGTTTGAATAAATAGCTACAAAACAAGAAAATATTTATTTTACTTTTACCACCCGAAGTGGGAGATTATTGGTTTCTTGTACTGTGAGTCAATCTTAGAATACAAAAAGTAAAGTAGGAATCCAACTGTTGGATGAAGACGCTTTTAGACTGGCTTTGAAACTTAGCTTGAATGACAATACTCACAGCATAATCAAAGCAATATAAATTCTCACCTTTTTTCGAAAACTTTCAACTCATAGTTGATTGAAAAATAGCCACAACACAGATTTACATAGACATATACTTTTTCGGGTTTTGGAAGTAAGTTAGTAAATGTAATAGCTGCAGGGGGTCCACCAGATCCAGCAAAATGTTTAAAGTGGTCTATGAGAAAAAAAAGTATGGGAACCACTGCTCTATCCAGATAGTTCATAAATTGTACATGTTAGAATAGTCATAACTGGAAAAATGTGGATTTGAAATTATCGTTTTACTGCAGAAACGATACAAGTCGCTGACTTGTATTGTTTCTGCAATGCGCAAATACGCGATGCGCAGGGTGTGGTTAAAAATATCATCTGATTCTTGTTAGTATTGCATTGTGTTTAGTTTAGATGACAACAATGGATACAGTCGAGCCTGTTGAAACTAATAAAAGAAAACGAGGCGTAGTAAAACGTAGATAAATACAAACGAAATCGTATAAAAAAGAAGTCAGTAAGTTCCTCTTATTTAATAAGTAATATTAGTTTTATTATTTTTATGCTAACTACCATATTTCATATTTTTCATTTTTTATATTCAGCATTAAAGGTACATGCTACACGAATTACAAAGGTAATGTGATTCAAGGCAAAACGCTTGAGCTCCGTGTACCTGCAGGCTAAAATGTTTCAACACACTAACAGACGAAGAAAGGACAGCATCATTCACAAAATTATACAGTGCAAAAAGTTAATGATTCTACAACAAATTAAACACCGTCGTTCTCGACAAACTTCTGCTACCGATACTAATGTACGTAATTCCTCATTTACTTATAATGTAGTTGTGGATGGTCTAAGAAAAAAATATGTAAAAAGCCTTCTTAAGTCTTCACGACATTAGCAATAAAAGATTGCAACGTTCTACAGCTGTTGCTTAGAGCTGGCGAAACTCCTAAAGATAAACGTGTGGAAGGCAAGTTAGTGGAAATGTCTTACCGGACCGAAGAAAAATACGGATTAATCGAACATATTTCATCGTACCCTGTAAAGTCATCTCATTACTCATCCAGGGAATACCATTATCTCGACTCTAATTTGACGGTTAAGACGATGTATTTGATGTTTTGCAGAAATATCCCGATACAAAAGTTAACATCGACTATTACAGTAAGGTCTTCAGAGAAAACTTTGATTTAAAGTTTGGTCTGACAGCTAAGTTGATGTTTGTTGCGAATGTGAGAGCTTTTGTCTTTAAAAATTAGAAGTAAACAGTTGAACGACAATGCAAAGCGAGTTGCCGCCACTCGAAATGCTTGTGCATAAGAGGCGTGCTAAGTTAAAATTTACACTGCTTTGCAAGAATCAACAAGAAAATCTAAAAACAATGACAGCGTATTAGCTTTGTCATTCGACTACATGCAAAATTTGCAACTACCTAATGTTCGCAGCTCAAGACCTGTTTTATTTAAGACAGTTGACAGTTAGTGTATTTTGTGTTCATAACATGAAAAACTAATGGGTTGTGTGTACTTTATATCATGAGGGCATAGCTAAAAAGGGCTAAAATGAAGTGTGCTCTATTTCTCGCAGAATAGCATTGATAAGTAAGTACCTGAAACTGTGAAAGAACTCCATATTTTTAGTGATAACTGGTCCAGGTCAGAACAAAATAATACACTGATAAGGATGTGTCTCACTCAACAGATTCTAAGCAGGTTTAATGTAATTGAGCAATACTTTCCTATTAGAGGCCATTCTTTTACCATGCGATAGGGATTTCTGGTTTGATTAAAAGGGCTCTAAAGAAAGTTAACAGAGTTTATACTCTTCATCAATATGTCGAAATTTTAGCCTCATGTTCGTCGAAACAGAACATAAAGGTGCATGTTGTAGATGGAAAAATGTAATAAATTTCAAAGACTGGTGGATAAAACTATATAAAAAACAGCTATTTCAACCGAAACGTCGCAAAGAGGCATACCAAGAAACCAAAAGGTCAGTTTTAACATAAGCACGTTCCATCACTTTTCGTACGGTAGTCAAGTAGGTACTGTAGTTGCAAAGGAGTTTATTAACGGTTTAGTAAACCACACCTTCTGTTTAAAACTAGCTGATAATTTAAAGCGGCCTGAGAAACAGCCAACCCATCTGGTAAGGTTCTATCAAATCGGATAAATGGACCACATAAAAAAATCGGCTAAGTATGTCGATGATGACGAAATACCACTCTATTTTGGCAAGATATATTTGAATGGCCAACATTACAATAAGGTTTTTGAACTGTATTTACTTATTTATAAGTAATATTTTTTAATGTTTTAGATAATATAAATGTTTGAATTAAAAAAAAACATTTTCTTGAACTTTGATCGTTGGTTCAAATGGAAAATACATGGTATTATTTTTTTTTGCAGATCACAGTCCATTAATAAGTCGAAAAATAACAGTAAACTGTATGATACAATGTTCGTTTAAAGATACGTTACCTATTCTTGTTATCTAGATCATGGAATTCAAACAAACACATTTGTGTTTTTCTCGAAACTCTCATTTGTGCCTTGTACCCTTTCTGCAATAGGCGATTCAATTAAATGTTGTAATAATACAGCAAAAAATAATTGTAAACTGTACAACCCAAGTTCAATAACAAAAACTATACATTGAATATAAATAAAAAAATTTGCTACCTTTTGCATTTATTATCGTAAATTGTAAATGAACATTATGTTTATGTTTTAAGGGTCGAATATTGTCTTTATGCAAAATACTAATTTTTTTTTTTGTAATATTTACTTTATTTTCTATTACTATCCTCGATCCAGGGTTCTGCAATGGCAAGATAATAAAATAAATATTTCTGGGATGAGTGAGCATGATTTTTTTAATTACAATGTTATTAGTTATTGTTACTGGTAGGCATACATAGTAGGGTTCTATACCAAAGATTATTTATATGGGTACCAGAAATCTATTTTTGTGTTATATGTACAAAAAGCCAAAATGCAGGTACTACACCAAAGAACACTTCCGCCATTAAGGTGGACCCAGAGTTCAACAAATTGTATGAAAGCAGTCATAAATGTGGAAGGTTTTCAAAAGTATGCAAATGTATAAAGCTAAATATGTAAAAAGTGATAGGTAGTAGCAAACAAAACAAAAATGGATATGTCATTATAGAAGATGAACGGATCTTAAATGTTATTAACTCCTCAATTATTAAA
>JALBCR010003657.1:0-72602 GCA_030710515.1 Abscondita cerata | reverse complement strand
AAGTCTTATCCGCACAATTATCCGATGAAATTAAAATTAATCAGTGAAATTTTATCTAGACCGCCTACAAACGATTATGAGAAAGCTGTTCATAAAAACTACGCACTACGTAAAAATTGATTTACAGAATTAGCCCTAAACGTATTCAATGGGTAGTTCCACGAGGTTTTTGCATCAAGTTGTACAATGGGCTCACGATGAATCCGGGCACTTGGGTGTGAGAAAACCCTGGCATTTTATGTGTATGAAGTATTGGTTTCCCGTATGCAAGAGTTTGTACAAAATATATATCCAGCTGTATACCATGTTTGTATAACAAGATTCCTTCTGACGTACCTTCATCCAATTGCAAAAGAACCGATCCCGTTTCACGATACATTTGGATTATTTAGGTCCATTTAGAACCTCAAAGGAAAACAACATTTAATTGTATTAATAGATGGTTTTTCTAAATATGTGGTAATGAAAGCCGTGAAAACACGAAAACTTGGTCAGTTATCAATTTTCTGAGAAAACATTTGATCTTTTTGGGTGCCAAACCGTATCATTACAGATAGGGGAACAGCTTTCACATCCAAGCAGTTAAAGTATTTTGTTATAAGTACAATATTCAGTTGGTACTTAATGCAGTAGCAACCCCTAGGGCGAACGGTCAAGTCGAAAGAATTAATCGCACGATATTATCAGTTCTCACCACTCTCCGAATCTGAGAACGGCTGGGATAAATGTGTTGAACAAGTACAATTTGCTATTAACAATGCAATGAATCAAACGACAAAAATCACCAAATCAAGTACTTATGGGATATACTCCTAGACCAAGAGGTGATAGTCTACTGTCAGCTGAAATTGATCTAACACCAATCCCTCGAGACTTAGAAGAATTAAGGAAGGAAGTTTCAAACCGTATTCGAGATAGAGCTGAAGATGCAAACGTCATTTTGATAAACATTACAAGCCTCCTAAATTATATCAGACTGGGGATTTAGTGCTGATATTAGCAAACAAATCTGCTGACGGACAATTCAGAAAACTTTCAACAAAATACGTAGGTCCAATGGTTGTTAAACAAGTATTATTAAACGACAGATATCGTGTAGTGGATATGTCAGGATCAACTAGAAGTAAAACTCAGAAATACGATAATGTTGTCGCAGTTGATCGTATGAAAACCTTGATATCTTCAGGCTGCATCTGATAAATCTGACAATGGCAGTAGTGAAAATTTAGTACCTGTACCGGAAAAGAATTCTGAGTTATAAAATTAGTTTTGCGGGGACGCAGAAATTTTGTTGGTTGGCCGAATGGTAAAAGTTAAATCTTAATGTATTTTGTTTTTAATTTATTTCTTAGATCTCACCATTATTTGTTGTATGTTATTGTTCTTATTTTATTCACATTTTATTGGTTTATAAGATCTTCTTTCCTGTAGAAATATTTAATGTGATGTAAAATGTAGGTGCGGAGGGTTTTGTCCAGAGATGACTGTCAGATAGAATAAGGTTTATTTTTAATAGTGAGAAATATGAGATTATATTTTATTATAATTTGAAAAATGATGAAATTTGAGTAGACCGATAGTGGAGACGCAAGTCAGTAGTCAGCCCGGCAACAAAAAGTTGTTTGGCGTATGTTGAATAACATTTAATCATTCACCCTCGGTTGCAGAGTTGCCCGACACCACAATGTCTCGTGATTCCTTCAGGTGGGGTTACTCGCAAAAGGGGGTTTGCGGGCTACCGATGACATGACAGTCTGCAGTTGGAGAGGGTAGCCAAGTCTGCTCATTGGGATGCCAGCTAGTTTGAGCGTCCGGGGAAGCCTCCACTTATTTCAGGTGACTCTAGCTAGTTGTCGAAGAGTATATTAATTTATATAATTACTGTATGGCATAATTAAATGGACCTAGTTAACCAAATGATGACAATGATAGGTGGAGTCCCCCGGTGAGTACAAAATTGTTCTTTGTTTATCAGATGAGTAATTGTGATTGTATTTGCAAATCTCCTGCTATCGTGTTCTACTGTTGAGTGAACCGCTTTGTGAGAATTCACGGATTTTTGGGTAAGACAAAGAGCCTTCAGCAATTTACATATTTTACAATAGATTACCGAATTGTAAAGAAATATTACGTTCTTCTGGGATTACGCACTCGTCGCTAGGCGGCTCGTGTTAATTTTTTTCTCACAACGAAAGATAAAATACAATATGATAAATAAAAAGAAAATGGAAATCAATATACTACATTCCATGTAATTCTAATTCTCAATGAATGTAACAATTTGATTATGTTCATTTTCTTTATCTCTCTTCTCTCCAAACAAATACAAACTTCCTTAAAGAAATCAGCAAAAGGGAAGCTAATGGAAGAAAGAGAAAATAAAAATTTTTTTTTAAATAAATCTTAAAAAAACAAAATAAGATAATAATAATAATGAAATGCTGATATTTAAAGTTAGTAACACCATACTACCTAAACAACATACTAACATTTAAACTACAAAAAAAAACGTACTGATAGATGGTCTATAGAATGGTATAATTTTGCTTACGTGTTGGATAGATATTTGACATCTTAATGTCTGCAGGTATATACATATAATTTTGATCTTATTTTAGACGTGTTTAAAAATGTGATGATTAGAGAACTAAAACATATATATTTTATTATATTATGTGAACAAGGTTTGGCATCTATTAATTAACGTATATATGACATCTAAGTTTATACACATTTAAGATGTCTTCAAATAAGAAAACAAGGAAATGTAAAGCAACGACGAACCCATCAGCGTTCAACGTTTATTTTCTCCAAATACCTAATATGAAAATCCTAATTCCGTGTGAAGCTTTTTCTCATATGTTGATTAACTTCTGCGTTCGGACGAGAACCTGTGCTTTTAACGTGCTATGGCTGTTGTTGTATGATAACGTAAAAAATGTAACACTTAATTTTGAAATAAACAGTTGGGGTATAACATTTGGATATTTTAAGTAGTCATTACAAACATATGTAAAGATACATAATTGTGGCACTTTTTAAAAATACGTCTAATTTATGCTTTTTTTAACGTTTAGCAAAAACTATTAAGAGAAAAGATGTCTATTTGCTTTCATTGTTTTTATATGAAGTTCTTAGACGAGGGTTTAGACGTCTACTAAACGATATTTAGATGTCAGTTATGTGTTGCTTAAATGCCAGTCAAGAAAATGTTTTGAAATTTAAGCTAATTTACACAAATTATTATAGCAATAAAATTAAGAAATTAAGAAATAATTTTGATTTTAATATCAAAAGGTGTAGATAGTGTGGAGTAAACGTTTAATCACTTGTAATACAACTTGAACACTTAGAATTGAGAATATCTGTCTTGGAGAACTAATCATTTAAAATTATAAAATTTATTAGCTGAGTACAAAAA
Organism: Abscondita cerata; assembly: GCA_030710515.1. Lineage (NCBI taxonomy): Eukaryota > Metazoa > Arthropoda > Insecta > Coleoptera > Lampyridae > Abscondita > Abscondita cerata. The sequence goes on along the minus strand of JALBCR010003657.1, from coordinate 69,181 downwards.
ATTTTGTTGAATATAGTATTATTCATAAACTCATGCATTAAATTATGTTACGTAATGATGTAGTGTAATATGTCTAGTTTCATGTTGTTATTCCATAACTGTAACTGACTCTATATTATGGATTAATTATTTGCGTTTTGTTTTGTTTTATATTACAATTATACTACATTATGTTTTTTAGTTTTTTTTAATTTAAAACGTGGCTTTGCAGCAGTTAGAATAATTATCGTATAGAGAACAATCACAAACCAATGATATTGTAAAATATCATTTATTTAGTAAAATATAAAGTTCACTGTGACTACATTCAAAAAGAAAATAGTTTATGAGACTTATTCCAAATTTCAATAACCTTCTTCTGTATTGGCTTAAATAACTTTAATTTGTGCTTTATTTAAATTTCATAATCAAACTATTATAAATTGGTAAAAAAAACTTAGAATTTAAATCACATCACATAAAAATAGAACTCTAAAAATCATTTTAAAGAAACAAAATTGTATTTAATGAACTCGTTAAAATGTTATTTTGAATAAAACGCCACCTAAACAAAATCACTAATAAACTAACATTGAAACTAAAATAGTTCAAAACAAAACCTTTTTAGAAACAAGAACTATAATTATTTACAAAAGTAAAAAAATTTTTTTAACAAAGCATACATTCTTTTTAATCTTTTTCAAAGACATTTACACTTTTGTAAACATATAATTGACTCTATTGCCCTCAAGAATTAGACTAGGATTACGTAATATCTCCAGTATGTCATTAAAAACACATATATCTTCCTCGTCAGCTTTAAATAAAGGGGTATCATTATTTGTTACTTTTAGGTTCATAAGTTTGATCTGCTCTTCATCTACATCACTCTGGCAATTAGTGACGTAACAATACATCTGACGTTTTGTTTTTGTGGCAAACTGTGCCAGTACAACACACCCATTTAGGATGTTATTAGCAGTAACTTTTAAACCACGGGCCCAACACCTAATATTTGAGTATAATTTTTTTTCGTCTAGTAATTTATGAAAACACTTCTTCATACGTTGTAGTTTTTTGCAAGCAAGATAGTTGCAGGGCTTTGACGTAATTAAACTATTTACGTAAAATTAGTGCATTTTAATGTTCTTATTAGCCATAGCTTTCCAAAAACCGTCCCTAATTCTAGGTCTTCATGGCATTTACTGGTCCTCATCATTCATCAAAATTATTTGTACCTTTGAGTTTTTGTTTACAGCTTCATAAAAAATCGCGTGCTTTTGATACAATTCTCTCCTCATCACTAAATTTTGTATCCGACGTTTAAAGGCACCTTTAATAGGCCTTTGACAAGTGTATCAGTGGTTTCTAACACTAGTTTTTTTATTTTAATCTTTTATAGTGTGTTTCACTTGTTGGACTTCATATGGAAATTTTATTGTTTTAGGAAATAAGTGCTCTTTTTATAAAGTTTGCATTATCTAAAACCTAAAATGCAATCATCAGATATTTTTATTTAAGCCGTATACGATGTTTGTTAAAAATATTAATCTTACTCTAGAGTAAAGTACCTTTATTTTTTACATAATACAAAAAATTTTTATAAAGTAAAGTTATTTAAAATTAAAATTTATATTTAAATATGCATTTACAGCTATTTAACATAAAATTAAGACTTGGTATTTGTAATCGAAAATTTCAATACTGACTTTATTTCTTTTTTTCTGTTAAAATAGCTGATAACCTTTATATTTGTTAATGTGTTTAAACAATCTTTACTTTATAAAATTTTTTTCTGTATTGTAAAGTAGTTACTTTACTCTTGAGTAAGATTAATATTTTTAACAAACTCGTATACGGCTAAAATAAGAAATATCTGATGATTGCATTTTAGGTTTGTAGATAATGCAAAACTTTTTATAAAGAATAATTTTTTTCCTAAAACTAATAATAAAATAGTTTCCCATATGAGTCCAACTTTGGTAGACACACTGTATATCTTCTCATCTCTACTGATTTTTACGTAAAGCTTTAAGCATGTCAACCGATGCTGTTTGTTTTATCAAACGTCATTGGCCTTTTCAGTTTTCAGAATCTTTTTTTAATTTTTTTTGAATAATTCTTTAGCTTTCCCAGCTTCTCTCTCTGCTTGCGCTTCCTTTCTGCAGCTGTTTCTGCCATCTATAAGACAAAATACAAACCAAAAAGCCTACATTTGGAATTTATGGTACAGGCTGTGACTGACTCTACCTACTACGTGACCGACTCTACTGTCATACTGACACTACAAACATGTTTTTGAGTTTGGGAGCATTACCCACATAGCACAATCATATAATAATAACATTCTAATAACATTCAGTAAAGATATTCAAATATGCTTAGAATAAGTTATACATATTCCAGATCTAAATTGAATATCTAAAATTGCACAATGTCCCATTTTTAAATATTCAATGAATAATCTGGAGGGAATATTATAAAGATAATACTATAAATGTTCATATAATATTTCTATCTTCACTGAAATAATGATCATGTAATATTCTTCTAAGATTTACAGAATATTCTTATATTAGAAATCTCAAAATATTAATAGATTTGACAAAATGCTATTTAAAACTGAAATTTTAGTTGTTGCCGAAGTTTCGATCCCTATTTTGAGGTCTTCATCAGGCCGTTTGAAATTAAATATTTTACAATAATTAGAAAACGACTGAAATTGTAGCAAAAGGAATTGTTTTGACATTGAACTAACACTAAAAGTATTTTTTCTGATCGTTTTCCAATTAATAAGAAACATTTAATTTTTAAATGCGTCGATAAGAAGACCCCATAACATGGGTTTGAAATGTCGGCATAACTGAAAACATACTTTTTCATTTATATTCTCCTGAAGTCACCGATCCTGAGGAATACTATAAATAATTGAAAATTAGAAAGATATCTTTACATTGGTAATATTTTATAACTAACGAACGTTGAACTTGCAGGAGCGAGAACCTTGATGCAAACTAGGCTGAAAGTAATTTTATTAAAACGCTAACTTCAAATCACCTTCACAATTAAACGTGAAAATGGGAACAAAGGTGTATCTAAAACCCGAATAAACGCGAGCTTCTTGGTTGCTTTGGTAAGCCATACAGCGATTGCATTTTCAATATCTTTGACTGTGGTTGGTCCTTTATCAAATTTTGTGCGGATTCTAATTAATAAAAAGTGATCGTAAGTAATTTCAATTATAGATAATCACATTTATTACCTAAGACAAGAGTCGCCAATTTCGTCGTACAAAACATCAATTTCCTTTATGTCCCCGCCAGGTGTACACTGAGCCAAGTCGTCCGATATAAAAACCTCCTCATGACTCTTCTCACAAATTCTTTGTAATGTTCACCACCTAATCCAGCCAAAGCAGTACTCAACTCTACAACAAAATTTTAGATTAATGTAGTATACAATATATTAGTAATACTCACCACATTTAAAGAGTTATTCTTGTCTAATATGGATTCAAATGTAGCCATTTCCTCAAGACTCGTTGTAGGGAAATAATTTAACAACACTGGTATCTGGTTCTTCTGAGGTAGTTTCCGTATTGATATTGCCCTTGTTTAATTAATATACTTACATAATGTTTATGCAAATTAAAATGTTTCGATTGGTTCAAGATAACAGTACGTTTATTTTTCTGTGATAACCCAAGGCACAAAATTTTGCATTAACCTAACCTCTAGATGCTGCAAAGAAAGCGTAACTAATGTAACGCTTTTTGGCGAGTACAAAACCACAAAACCCGTGATCATAACCAAAAAATTTACTTCTTAAAATTTAAGACATCTACTATGAATATGACTAGAATATAAGGAGCTGAACATTCAAAAAAGAACATTCCAAGTACATACATTACTAAATATTCATTAGTACTATTGTTAATAATTTAAAATAATATAAATATTTAAAATATTCCTATCATATTCTAGAAATAATTAAATATATACATGCTTTTTAGGGATGACTCTATAATATTCTATGAATAACTAGTGCTATATGGGTATAAAGAAACATAATAATTTCTCTTTTTATGTCGGCATCATTTGAGTAATGCCGTCAAGTAGGAAAAAATACTTATTTTTATAATAATGAAGTAATTTTACTGTAGTTAGAGAGAGAAGTAATGTTTATTCTGGACCGACACTACGCCTTGACACTGTGATCTTATATTCCTAATATCTCTTAAAATAATAAAATTTTCATGAATTACGGACTCTTTATCGATAAGTCATCGTTTGAACAGTCAGTATATAACAAAATATAACAATAATTCAGAGTCTCTTTTGTCAGAAAATTTAATCAAAACTCCACCAAAAAAACACTATCAGCTAAGCTCACGACGCTATCTCGTAAATGACAGTGTTGACAGAAAAATTCAAAAATTGTTGTTTTATATAAAAACTTAAAAGTAATATAGTGTGGCCACCATACTTAAGTATTTTACTTACCAAAATCACATACCTATTTATTTTGTTTATTTATGGTAGATTTATGCGTGAATTGCCCACAAAGTTAATTAATGATTTATGTTTAAAAAGATGTTTAGGTATTGTCAGTAAGCTATTACCATAATGTAAAGGTCACGAATAGACAAAAAAACCTGAATCTAGAAAGGTAGAGTAAGTCATAGGTTTTTTACATAACTTTGATTATAATTTTTGCATAATTTTTTTTTTAAGGTAGTTAACAAATATATGGTTACCTTGTGAGTATAATACCATAACTGAGAATTAAATTAATAAAAGCACAGTACAAAATTTTTAAAAGTCAAAACAAATACAACAATTCTAATTAAAATTATATAATTAAGATTGTTTAAAAATTTCTCCAAGGTACTTTTTGTACCCCTAATATTAAAAAGTCTAAATTGAAAAACATTGATTTTTTCGAACACGGTTCTAACGATTTTCTCTAAAATTTGCACATATACAGAGTTAAGTGACCTTTTTAGTCGTTATGGCAAACTACAAATAAATTGAAACTGAAAAATTTGCGCACATGGGGTTTAAAATGTGTTTATTTAATAAAAATAATGACACGGTTGCAGTACTTCCGGGTATACTGGAAGTTGACCAAACTTCATTATTTTAAATAGCATGTTATGTTTTTTATGCAAGATTCGGAATTATTTCATATTTTGAAAGAACTTAAAATAACTAAAGAACCACACATTTTAGATATAAGGGATGTTGATATAGGACAAAAGATAATCAAAAAGGAAGCCGTTCATATTATTAATATACAGTATGTTTTATTTAAAATAATCGACTAAATGAACATTAAAGTTGTCTAAGTGTGATCTCCTGTTTTGGACACCCTGTACTAATGTGAAACATTTTTAGTTTATTTACACATAAGTTCCAACTCTCATAAACGTATAAAAACATTATTTATTAGAATTTAACGTAGGGGGCGTTATTAATTTTTAAAGTTGGATTAGTTTTTGTATAATATTTTAACATAAAAATAACTTAAAAAATTTGAACTTTAACCCTCCGTTACTAACATGCGGTCTAAGAGACCGATCCATCCGAAAATTGCCGATGACTTTTAAACAATAAAAGTGGGGTGTTGCGACTTTCGGTACCTTCCTAAATCATGCTCAGTAGTTCACTGTTTAAAGCTCTCTAAAGTATAGTTAACATATAATAAATTTTATTGCTCAATTGATGTCTGTGACCGATGTTAGTATTTGCGGAATAAAATATAAGTGACTATTAATGTTTGAATTGCAATACTAGTTAACCAATATTGGAGATGGCTTTAGGAAATTATGAGAAAGAACAAGAAAGGTTAATGCGGATGTGGAAAGAATTAGAGAATGAACCGGATGTTGGGGAGACAATTGATGATTGCGATAGTCTAACAGATGGTGAGATGGAAATTATCGACACTGATACAAGCTCTGAGCAAGATTTTGATAATGAGAATGAAAACGTTGTAGCCATTGCACCAAGAGCATTCCCATGTTTTTATGGAAAAGACGGTATTACTAAATGGCGAAAACATGGTATCAATCAATCAGCTATTCGAACACGTTATCAAAATATTGTAACACAACTACCTGGTGTCAAGGGATTGCACGTGAAAAAAAGAATCCGTTAAATATTTGGAGTTTATTTATCACAGAGGACATGTTGGAGAGAACCGTAGAGTGTACAAATAAGTACATACATTTGATGTCATACGACTCATCGTACAGAACCGCCAAAGCAACGGATGTAATCGAAATAAAAGCGTTAATAGGTCTTCTACATATCTGGTGTGACAAAAAGTAATCGCCAAAATGCAACCGATTTGTTTAGAACAAATGGACTGTCAATGGAGATTTATCGGTTAACTATGTCCTTGAGAGATTTAGATTTCTTTTGCGAAACATACGTTTTGACGACAAACTACACGAAAAGAGCGTGCTCAGTTTGACAAGATGGCACCTATTCGCGAATACTTTGACAGTTTTACGGCAAATTTACCTAAACATTATTCATTATCTTCATTTACAACGGTAGATGAGATGCTACAAGGATTCCGGGGCAGGTGTAGTTTTAGAGTGTACATGCCAAATAAACCCCGAAAATATGGTGTAAAAGTGTACGCATTGGTTGACGCTAAAATGTACTATACAAGTTCAATGGAAGTGTACTTGGGAAAACAACCTAAAGGTCCCTACTACCTTGATACATCAAATATCGCATTAGTGCCTCGATTGTGTCGACCAATTTTAGGAACTAAACGAAATGTAACCATAGACAATTTCTTTACTTCAATGGAATTGGCAGAGACGCTGTTGAAGGACCATAAATTAACTATAATTGGAACACTGAGAAAAAATAAAAGACACATCCCACCTACACTAGTAAACGTTCAACGTCCAGAGCATACCAGCATGTTTGCTTTTCAAGACCACGCTACTCTAGTTTCTTACATTCCGAGGAAGAACAAAAATGTTTTACTATTATCGACAATGCATTTTTCTGATACCATAGACCAATCTACTGGAAAACCTGAAATTATTTGTGATTATAACAGCACTAAAGGTGGAGTTGACGTTGTGGACAAACTGTCCGAATCATACAATTGCGCCAGAGCTACTTGTCGCTGGCCAATGGTTTTATTTTATTGCACACTGAATGTAGCAGGTATAAATGCATACATTATTTTTAAATCAAATAATAATATAACTGGAAGTAACGTAAGTAGAAAGGCTTTTCTAGAAAATCTAGGATTTGATTTGGTAAATGACCATATAAGACGCCGAGCAGTACAAGAAAATGTACCTAGAACAATTCGCTCTAGATTGTCGGAAATGTTAAGTATCCCGGAAAAATCCCATGAACCATTAGGCAGTATTTATGGTAGATGCAGCTACTGTTCCAGCAAAAAACAGAAAGACAAAATATAGTTGCTACCGTTGCCGTAGATATATGTGTTTGGAACACATAACCTCCATATGCAGAGAATGTAGCATGCCTCAAGAGTAAATATTTTTATTACCTTATTATTATCGTAGTTAGTTTAAAATATTGTTTAAAAATAATTTTACTTTGTTTCATTTATTATAATGTTCTTTTCATTACCTTTACTATGATTTTGGTCATTTGCTACTTTAACATATGATTTTTGTTGGACATTGTTTTTTTTCAATTGCAATAGATTTTTAATAAACGTGTGTATTCAGTAAACAAATCTTTTATTAAAATCGTTCTAAAACGAAGATACACTACTGAGAAGCAAAATTATTTAACGGTCTTAGGGACCGATGTTAGCGACTATGTCTTATCAAGCCATGTTAGTAACGGAGGGTTAAAGTTAATAATGTTGTTTAAAGTTGTCTTAATAGATTAAGTACAACTCGAATTTTGCATTAAAAAAGATAACATGCATTTAAAATAAGGAAGTTTTTGTCAACTTTCTGTATTATCGAAAGTGCTGCAACCGTGTCATTATTTTTTATTAAATACAAGCACCTCTGAAATACCATGTGCAAAATTTCCAGTTTCAATTTATTTGTGATTTCACCATAATGTCTAATAGGCCATCACCGTGAAGCACCTTGTATATTACATTACAATGTTTATAAAATACTTATTGTCGCTTTTCTAGAAAAACTTCGTTTTAGGAGAGAATTTCCTCAATATTAGATCTTTTGAACAATAATTGTAAATACTATAAACTTTTAAATTATGTTATCAAGAACATAGAGATATCGTTTTTCTTAGAGATAATTGGTGGAAAATTTTTGGTAAAACAACTGTAGAGTAAATTCAAAACGCACTTAAATTGGTATATGGCAATACATTAATTAAGAATGTCTAACTTTTCAATCAACGGAGAAAATGAGTACGGGTCACCGTACCATTTATTTTGACTTCATAAAACCAGGACCAAATGTACTTCTAATAAAAAACAAACACTTTGTTACTTAAAATATACAATGTTGAATATCCAAGAAAATACAGTGTAGGTACAGTTTCCTTGTTAATTTTAACCTATTAGTGATAATTTACAAACATTCTAAAATTGTTTCATAATTTAGTTGAGTATTTTACGCTATGAATTTAGTACATAATATTCTAAGAACAAAGTTTGTCAGTTTTGTAAAAAACGTGAAGAAAATAAATTCTTATATATTATTAAAAAATGCACCATTTTAGAATTCAGCCAATTACTCTTGAAAAATAAAAAAAAAATTATTGATAATTTTGTTGACATTTAATAAAAGTGCACTATCTTTGATCATGCTTATTATACGGGGAGGTTTTGATTAATTTTCTTTAGAATTGCGTGCGGAAAATGTATTCTTAACGCGTGTGTTTACCTTTGGAAATTTTATAAAATAAAATATTTCGTTGACACCGTAGGATAACAAAAAATTTATTTAAGCAAAAGTGAAGTAATTGTATACAAATGTTCTTTAAATTTAAACCCAAAAAAGTAATAAAATCCTTTGAATAATTTTAAGTTACATAAGTAGAAAAATTTCAGTTTAACTGCAGTATGTTATTGCAAGGTTATTTGTATTGATTTTAGTAGTTTGTTATTGTACTTGCAGCATTTTAAAGTTGCTGAATTTTTCATTGCACATTTCCGACACTCGGTCTTTGTATTTGAACTTTAGTGTATTTCAGTTTTTTGCTTGTCAGTTTTATTGACTTTTTCAACTAAGTGATGTCGCTTATTCTTCAATATTTTATCTTCATCTTATGAAGAAAGTTTATACGAACTAAATTGGTTGAGTATCTACATTAATAATTTACTTAAAATATCAACAACATCCAGTTTCTTTAGTAAGCATGATTATCATATTTACCAAGTTTGAATAACAAGTGATCGTATCTTTTAGTACATAATTACAATACTGCAACTCTAATTAGTGGGTTTTAAGCTTTTATCGAACCACACAAGTTTTATACGGGTTTACAAATTCAATTACAACAAGTAATTTAAGGTAATTATTAGTCGGTGAATATTAAAATATTGTTTTTATTTTTGGTTTAACTTACTTAATTATACTTATTGCTGTAGCAACATCAATATTAAGGAATATATCATACTGGGTGAACAGATTTTACTAGTCTTACATAAACATCTTTTATTTATAATGTAGTAAAACAGTAGGTAGAATCAATTTAAAAACGTATATGGTATTATTATGGAAATTATTTTTATATATCAACATTATAATATATACGAAACAAATAATTCGATAGCGTTTATGTTAAACATTAAATAAATTGAATGTAACCAGTAATTTACAAGACGAAAATTATAATGTGCTTAACTTCTTTATTAAGTTTTTATCAGATTCTAGTAATTTTACTTTAATATTGATTTAAACATTAAAATTATTTATTTAAAATAATTTTGAGATAAATATTTGTTTTAATAAACAATTACCGCTTATAGTTAATTTGTTTTTTATGTATGCAAATCTCATCACAACCCTTAAATTTGAACCAAGAAATGTTGCTTAAACAATTTTAATAAAATTTTAATTGAAAAATTGTGAAACTATAGGTATAAATCCCTCAAATAATTCTTAGCCTAACCAATGTAAGCATGCAACCCAAATAGCGGTAAACATTTTGTGTCTACCTGACATTATCTGTTAATTTTTCTACGCGGTACATAATTGTTTGTTATTTATAAATTTTATCAGCTGTTTACGTAATGGAAAGTAATATGAAATTTACTAATTTTGTAATTCTTCTAATTAAAAATTCAAAACAAATTTTGCATACATTGAACAGTTTAATTTCAAATTGTTGTGTGAGGTAGCATACACAAACAAAAACAGTAAAATGACGATAGTTGGTAGGTATACTTTTTGTTCGTTTTAATATAAAACTTGCAAATTTACAAGAAACGTTAATTAAGTCTATGCAATTGATGGTAATAGTATACAACGTGTAAGGATTCCCACTATCGAGATTTTCGAAAACGGTAAAGAGACTGAAGGTTACGCATTTGAGAGAATCTATTTATGGTACAGTAAAACCTCTATTTTTGACCACCTCTTAAAAGCGGCCACCTCTAAATTCGGTCAAGTTTTCCAAGTCAAAACCAATTATACGGAAATATCCATATTAATGACCCTCCTAATAGCGACCACCTCTCGATAACGGCCACTGCCACTTATTTGTAAACTTTCTTGGAAAAATACATGTAATTCTACCTCCCATTTCCGGCCATTCTTAAGTAAAGGTCATTAGTAGACAAGAATTTGTCTGATTTACAATAGACAGTCATTACAGGGAAAGTGCAATTAAGAGGCTCATTAAGCTCACCCCATTAATCGTATTTTGCGTACATAGTTTGAGTTAGTATGTTTAACAGTGCTGTTACATATAGACGTACAGAAAAATTACAATGTCGCTAAAAAGAAAACGTTTGTCTCTTAAAGAGAAAATTAATATAATTGTGGAAAGTGAAAAGTTCAATACCAGTGCTAGAAAGTTGCCTGAAAAATTTAGTGTGGGAAGAACACAAGTTAACGATATTTTAATAAACAAATGTGATTTAAAAAGTTATTTGAAGAAAGTTCCAATACAGAGCAGAAGAGAAATTGACCGAGTAGTTTACAATTGGTTTTGTAAAGCTAGGAATAAAAAATATCGCTAGACCTTTAATAAAAGAAAGCATTGAAAATTGCGGAAAATTTAAAATTTAGGATTTTAAAGCTTCAAATGGGTGGCTTAAGAAATTTTCTAAAAGCCATAACATAACCTTTAAAATAATTTGCGGAGAGTCAGCTGATATTAACCTGGACACTGTTGAAGCTTGGAAAGCAAAACTGTCAGTAATATTAAAGGAGTATTCACCCAAAAATGTGTACAATGCTGACGAGACTAGACTTTTTTATCTTGCGATACCACGTGCTCTTTAAAAACGATAAATGTAGTGGTAGAAGAGCTGTAAAACAAAGATTGACAATTTTATTTTGTACAAATATGGAAGGTGATAAGGAAAATCCGTTAATCATTGAAAAAAGTAAACACCCAAGATGCTTTAAAAGCTCTCATACTAACAAATTGCCCTTAGAATGGGTTTCTAATAAAAAGCTGTATGACGGCAGAAATTTGATGAGTGAAAAGAAAATAGAAATGTCTTATTATTTTTGGATAATGCGTGACTCTTGAAAATGTAAACATTGTTTTTCTACCCCCAAACACCACATCCCATTGCCAGCCACTGGATCTAGGAATTATCCAAAACTTTAATTGTTAATTTAATTTAATTCTTGTTAATTCCAACAATTTTTTTCAAAATACTGTAAATACTATATACTATACTATAAATACCTATAACTTAAGCGGAAATTGTAGAACTGGGCCTTAGTGTATTAAAAAGTCCTAAAAATAAATCAAAAAAATATATTCACATCAAATTACCAGCGATGAAAATGTTAAAGTATTGAGAATTGATCGGTGTTATGGGAACAAGGGTTTGTTTACTATTAAACCATTTATAGCCAATCTCCCAATAATTAATAAAATACAAATCTGTTTATCAACCATTCAACATTAAGCTTCAATTTTTTTTATATATGGGCTCACATATTTCTATCAATCAAATGACGTCATTTCAGAGTTAAAATGTGCTTACTGTAAACGCAAAGAAAAGAAAATATTTTAGGAAAAATTCTTAAAGTGTACAAATATTAAAAACGATTATGAATTAATACATAAATTAAATATTATTTTGCTGTTTCTTATTGATCAGAAACGTAAGTACTTTCACATATCTGAGAGTATTTAAAACCGACCCAAAAAACATGCTGCAAGAGCGGCACAATGATCGTATTTTGGTTAAAATTTATTGGTTTTTACTTAACCGTAGAAGTACTGCTTTCACAAGAAATTAAAGAATTATTTCAAGCAATTATGATTTATTACACCGCGCCAATAGTACAGACTTTAGCTTTTTGCTTTCGTAGGACATCTGTTACAGCTTTGGCTCTACAGATGGGGGAGGGGAGGAAGGGTAGATTTGAAATAATTGCAGCTTTCTAAGGAAAAATAGGACGAGTTGTCCAAATGCTGAATGCTAAACCTTCACCTCAGTTGCCCAATGTTTCAGCTCATCTTCCGTTCCCAAGCTTTTTGATTTTAATGAGGAAATAATACCATTTATTTTGCAAATACTGAAATATGTATTACAAAACTGCGATTATAACATACTAATTAATAACAAGAAATCAGATTTGTACATTTAATATCAACACGATAAAACCTTTTGTTTTGTTCAATTATTTCATTCATCGAACTAAACGTACATAACTCCGGAAACCCATACAACTCGTTGAACGTCTTCATCGAGTCATTAATTTTACAGTAATTGAAGAAAACAACGAGATTAATATTTGTAAAGCATAAACATTGTATACTTATGCTATCTTTTAACTGTTTATTTATGTTTGTTATTTTATTTAGGAGCGTATTTTAATATAGTTTTAACGTGTGAACTCATACATTTATTTCTGTTAAATTCCACTTAACTTAATCTAATGAATCTAACACATCACAATGTTACCAACCTTATTTTATTTATCTATATACAGGACGATTCACATTTATTAACACCTCGCCCTTAAGCTTACTAACTAACTTATAAATCTAATCTAATCGGCGGTTTTATATTTCGTTTCGATCGCCTTAAACCTTCATCATTATAATTAACGCTTTCATTAGGTTGATTAATATTAATGCAGCTTTCAGGCATTTCCAAATGAACTACATTTCTATTCTTAATAAATTTGATGTTTCTTCGATAATATTTGCCTCGTACTGTTTTAACTATATATGATCTGTCTGTGACATGTTTTATTATTATTGCCTTTTCCCACAATTTAGAATGAACATCTTGAACCCATATTTCTTGGTTTTTATAGAAATGTTGTTCCTTTGACAATGCATGCTTATCGTAATAAGCCTTTTGCTGTTTTGTTTAATTATAAATTTCTTTATGTGCTAAGTTTCTATCAATAATCTTAGGCTTAAGTATGTCTATATTACATGGAATTTTCGAACGTAACACTCTACTACACATTAATTCAGCAGGTGAGTAATTTGAATTTGCAACAGGAGAGTTTCTATAATTTAATAAGTACAATTCTAAATCCTGTTTATTTTCCTCTGATTTACGTAACATATTTTTGCAATACCCACTGCTTTCTCGGCTAAACCATTACTTTGATGGTGGTAAGGACTACAAGTTTTAATTTCAAAATCCCACGATTTCGCGAACTGATGCATTTCATAGCTATTGAATGGCATATTGTCAGCAATTACTAATTTCGGAATACCGTTTCTACTAAAAATTTCTTTAAAAGTGCGAATTATTGAGCGGCTTTCTTTACTTTGTAACTTTTCTAGTTCTAACCACCTTGAGTAATAGTCGTATACAACTAAGTAACTACATCCTTTATACTCAGCTACGTCTGCACCAACTTTAAAGTAGGGTATCTCAGGTATTTCATGATTGATTAAGGAACTTTTGTTTTAGATTTACTAAATTTAACACAAGTTTGACAAGATGCAATATGATTTTCTATATCTACCTTCATAGCTGGCCAGTACATATTGTTTTTAGCAACTTGAATTACTTTATGAAATCCTAAATGAGTTTCATGTAAAACTTTAATCATAAATTGTCTTAATGATTTGGGTATTACCAATTTATCATTATAATACACTAAATCATTTTCTACACTTATATCATTTTTAATTTGAAATAATTTTTTAATTCACCTTCAGCGGTACATTTCGTCGGCCAACCTTGTTGGTAGTTAGATTTAACAATTTTCAATATGGGATCATCTAGTGTTTGCTTTTGAAATTCTTTAAGTTTTTCATTAGTAATACTAATCATGCCTATACTAACTGTATGAATAATATCTCTAAATGGTTGCTCATTTTCGGTTTCATTACTACATTCTTCAAAATTTCTTGACAACAAATCAGCTATATAATTGTGTTTACCGGATATAAACATTAAATCAAAATTGTACATTAACAACTTTAATTTTAATCTTTTAGTCTATTATTTTTAATTTCATGGAGTTGTTTTTAATTAATGACATTAATGGTTTGTGGTCATTATAAATCTGAACTTTATGACCATAGATGTAATTATGGAACTTTTGACATGCGAAGCATACTGATAACAACTCTTTTTCGATTTGAGCATAATTAATTTCAGCTGGGTTTAATGCTCTAGACGCATAAGTGATTGGTTTGCCTTCTTGAAGCAAACAACAACCTAAAGCATCTTTTGATGAGTCACAATGTATGGTTATTTTCTTTTTGGGATCAAAGGGAACTAGCATTGTTGCGTTACTTATGACTTCTTTAATTTGTTCAAGTACATTGTTATGAATCTGCAACCATAACCATTCATTATCTTTTTTTAGTAATTGTCTTAATGGTGAAATTAATTCTGACAAATTAGGTACAAAGCCTCTTAAATAATTAACTACACCTAGAAGCTTTTGTAGTTCTAATTTGTTTTTGGGTGGTTTTAAATTTTGTATAACCTTTACTCTATTAGGATCTGGACTCATTCCGTTCTCGTTAAAAACAATTCCAAAGTATTTTACTTCATTTACATAGTATTGAAGTTTATTTGGATTAAATTTTATTTTATTTTCCTTAGCTCTCTGAAGTACCTGAGATACAATCTTATCTAATTCCTCTTTGCTACTAGCAGCACATAATATATCGTCAAAGTATACAGTCACTCCTTCGATATCACCAAAATACTTAGAGGTTAATCTTTGAAAAATTTCCGAATAGAGCTAAGTCCAAAAGGAGCCCTTAAGAACCTGTAACACCCATATGGTGTACTAAATGTACATAATTTACTCGATGCCTCATTTAACTTTAATTGAAAATATCCATCCCTTAAGTCAAAAACACAGAATATTTTTTATTTGCCAGTTGAGGACTTATCTCTTCAAATGACGGTATTGTAAACACTTCACGAACAATGTTTTTATTCAGTTCATTTGGGTCGATACAGATTCTTAATGACTTATCAGGCTTTTCTACGATTACTATATTATTAACCCATTGATCTGGGCTTTCAACCGGTACAATTATTTTCCGTTCAACAAGGGAATTTAAACTATTTTTAAGTTTTTCTTTAATTTTAAACGGTATACGCCTTGGCGGTGCAATAACAGGAATAGCATTATTTTTAATTTAATTTGATATTCATCAGGAAATTCACCCAGTCCACTAAACACATCCCTATGTTTTTTATAAAGTCTTCTTTGTTTAGTAATTCATTCACACTGAAGTTATCAACTCGTCTTATACATTTAAGTTGTATGCAAGTTTCTAAACCCAAGATGGGAATTTCATTTTTACAATATAAAATTCTGTTACTACACTATTGCTAATGTTACTTATTTCTGCTATAATTACACCTATAGGAATTACTTTTGACCCACCAAATGCATTGATTCTAACATTAGTAGGTTTGATTTTATCTTCCCATTTAAATTTTTGTATTAATTTTAGAGGTAACGTATTGATTTGTGCCCCACTATCTAACTTAAATCTAACATTCCTATTATCTACACTTAATTCTTTAAACCATCCATTATTATATGGAATTGTTGCATCAAATGCAGAGACATTAACATCGTTAAATTGCTTTTCATCATCACTTAAATCACATGCATTTATATTTCTGCGATAACTCATTTGATCCTTTTTAAATCTACAAACGGATGCAAAATGGTTCTGCTTTTTACAATGACCACACGTTTTTCCATATGCAAAACATTTACCAATCTTATGACTAAACCCGCATTTAAAACATTTTTTAAAATTGACATTTTTACTAAGATTATGATGATTACCTTGTACATTTCTAGGCGACTGATGATTGACCTTTTGGGCTGATAACAGTTCCTGTTCTTTAGATTCTTGCAATATTATTTTCATATTTTCTTCCGCAACTTCAACAGACTTGCAAAATTCAACAATTTTATCGAGTGTTTGATTTTCTCTCAGCAATCTTTCTTGGACATTCTTGGAATTTATACCTAAAACAATTTGAGCCTTTAGTAACTTCTCTTCTTGAGTGTCGAAATTGCACGGTCGGACTAATTGAATAAGATCAGTGTAATATTTTTCAAACGGTTCATTCAATCCTTGCTTCCGGTTAAAGAATTTATAAATATCCATCGTTTCATTTGACTTAGGTGCACAATGCTTTTGTAATTCCTCCAAAATTGCATGAACTGTTTCTTCTGTTTCTTTTAGCGTGGTTATTGTTTGATATTTTCTTAAAGCTTCGGAACCCATTAAATTTTTAAGCCTAGCAACTTGGACATCGTTGGTTTTCTTTCCGGTTTCAGTAGCAACGAAGTAGACTGTGACTTCTTCTTTGAAAATTTTCAGATTTTCGGCCAAATTGCCATTTAAATTTAGCGTTGATGGCTTATTAAACTCCATTTTGGTTAGTTTAACACGTGTGTTGAGGTTAAAACTTTTTCTTTTTATTTTACAACTTCTTTATAGTTTTAAATTTCCTTTTAACTGCGCCATGTTTATTTATGTTTGTTATTTTATTTAGGAGCGTATTTTAATATAGTTTTAACGTGTGAACTCATACATTTATTTCTGTTAAATTCCACTTAACTTAATCTAATGAATCTAACACATCACAATGTTACCAACCTTATTTTATTTATCTATATACAGGACGATTCACATTTATTAACAATAACCATTAAGGCTCTCCTAAGAATATTTCTAAAAAAATCACGCAAATCTTCAGTGTGCTACTCTCTCAGAGGTTACGGCTTCGCGCTTCTCACTATAGTCTGTCTAGAAACGAAGCGAAGTAAATAAATCAACATGTTTAACAGATTCCAATGGCGTACCGATGTATTGATACTTTTCGAAAAGGGGTTAAAAATGTAGAAGATGTGTAACCTTTCATCATAAATTAATTATTGTTTGTTCTTGCTATATTTTATTATACCTTAAATTTTCAAACTCTATAAATGGTTTCTAACAAACAATGTGTTTTTATAATTACAATGATATGTTTAAAATTACTTTCAATAAAACGCAATCGTACTTTTTTTTTTGTCAGCAAAACCCATGTACACGCCTATGATCTTTAGTTTAGCCCTCAAGAACGGGTACGTCCCATTGTAAACGGATGAAGAGCTATTCATAAATAACTTACGTTGTAACACTATAGTATGGAAACGGTATATTTTAAAACTAGTTTTAAAATCTTTATGTATTTAATAAAAAATCGTGTACCGCTTATATGTAAAATAAATGAACTATTTTAATTTATTACTTCGCTTCGTTTTTGGATAGACTTTAACAAACTTTTGCAACAAAACCATTCTCATTCAACTTACGATTTTCTTTCGATGAAACTCTACAAGGTCTTCAAAGGCTTTTTGCAAAAGTGACGATACAAATTTATGGAAATAAAGTTCTTGACGATATATCCATACGACTAAATTAGGCTTTTCTACGATTTGAGAATTAATACATTATTCCGTAAATTAGAAAAACGGTAACACATTCTTAGAGTTTTTCAATTGAGATAAATAAATCCGCACAAACAATTTACTGAATTGGGTATGTTTTTGCTGACGGGTAATTAGGTCCAAAATTGAAATCGGGTACTGTCGAATTTAGCATTAGTTTTATACTCATATGTTTATATTTGAAAGGTAAAAGTTAACATAAAGAATCCTGAAAACTGTTAGTTTTCAATGACATGTTATCGTGAAACATGAAACAGCAATCGGTGGGTTGAGCCGACTGAACAAGGATCGGAAGACGCCCCTCTTTTTAAGATTCACTATAAAAATCCGTACTAATTTTTTATGCTAATAATAGCAACCGACGGAGCAACTCAGCTAATCACACTTGCGTCTTGTGTATTGTTTGTATTAGTACAACTTTCATTGCAAATACAAATATTTTCCGAGATATCCTAATTAAATCTCTAAATTATTACATAATAGTTATTAGATTTATTTATTTTGCCATTTTTCTACACTATAGTAAGTGTCAATTGTGCGTAATTTTATTAATACTCATTTTATATAAATAAAGTTATTTGGTTCTTATCCATGTTTTATTTGATACACATGCTATATGACGAGCACATTACAAAGACAGTTATTGAGCGCGTATTCGTCGTCAGGTGGTCGTAAGTTATTTTACTCCACGTGGACTTGATTGACAGGCGTCTCTGCTTAGTAGTTATAACATTCATCCAATTGCATACAACTATTACCCAATAAATTAGAAAACTTACTGGGTGAATCAATACAACGATATTGTTCTTTGGCTGACTTTCTCATCAGAAACACGAACTCTGAAAACGTGTGTCTTTACTTTAGTATCTGCAGTCGTCAGTGACCATCCGTTTAAATTTGAGTTAAAGGAAAGTGCAAAATCCCCCTTAACCAAAAGTTTCTCAGTTGTCGAGTTTTGAAAAAATCTCATTCACTTAAATACACCAACACGGGTATTGTTTGGGTTGACGGGAAATAATTAGGTCCTTCACAAATATACCCAAAATTGAAATCGGGTATTGTTTGGGCTTTACATAAGTACTTACAAATTGGTCCCAATTTCGGTAACAAAAATTTGTTTATTTCATGGTTTATACATCAGTAACTAATAATGCATAAATTGTTAACATTTAGAATGGTACTTAACTTAACTTCAAAAATCTGGAAGCGGTTTTCCACAAGGTCTTCAAGACTGAGACTCAATCCAAATGTGGCGTTGAAAATTTATGGAAATAAAGTTTAGTCTTTTCTGACAATTTGAGAATTAATTTTTTATTCCGTAAATGTGAAAAACGGCAACACATCCTATAGTTTTTGCAATTGAGGTGAATAAGTCTGCTCAAACAATTTGCTGAATTGTATTGTTTTAAACAGAAAGTTTCTCAATTGTCGAGTTTAAAAATCATAATTCACTTAAATACACCAACACGGGTAATTGTTTGGGTTGGCGGAAATAATCAAGTCCAATAATGAACAAATTGTCCACATTTAGAACGGTACTTAACTTAATTTCAAAAATTTGGAAGCGCTTCCAATCAATCCAAAACTAAAACAACATCAAAAACGCAACGTCAGAAGAAAGTGTAAGTTTAGCTTTTATCAAAACTGTGAAGTTTGAGTAGATAACGCACGTGCATTTTTTATGAGATCATTGTACTTAAAAATATTTAAAATCTGGGATATCATAAACAATTTCAAATTTAAACAAAGAAGCTTAGCAAAATAACTATTGACATTTCTGGAGCTGCAGGTGTACAAATCTGAACTTAATTGAAACATTTCTAACAAAAAACAATGAACAATAAGATTGTCACCTACACTTCTAGCTAGGTATTTCTTTGCGTTAAAAAAAGTTCTGATTAAAGCAAAATGGATATACGAGGATATATTGAAAAATTCTTAGCTTACTATAGAACCAAACAAAATTTCAATGTCAAAATATTTTATTACTCAACATATTCTCCTCTTAATTGGATACATTTATTACAGTGAACCTGCAACGTCTCTAGACCTTTCAAAAAAATGTTTCTTCTTGCTCTGCAAACCAGACCTCCACAGCTTCTATTACCTCCTTGTTGGAAGAAAATGTACGACCTTTTAAACTTTTTCAGTTGAGGAAAGAGGTGATAGTCGGACGGAGCCAAATCGGGTGAATAAGGGGGTGTTCTAGTAATTCAAACCCTAAATCACGAATTTTTGCATGGCAACATGAGATTTGTGTGCAGGGGCGTTGTCCTGCAAAAACAAAACACCTTTTGGATAGCTTTCCGCGTCTTTTCTTTTAATATTTTCCCGTAGAGTGGTTAGTAATGTCGAATAGTAATCTCCAGTTATTGTTCTACCCTTATCCAAAAATCAATCATGATTACTCCATGGCAATCCCAAAAAACTGAAGCAAGAACTTTTCAAATCGAGCACAGATCGAACGCGATGTTTCTACCCTTGCACGCTTTTGGTCAACATTCAAACATTTGGGGATCCATTTTGCAGCAATTTTTCTCATGTCCAAATTGACGTGAACCATATGATGAACGCGTTCGTATGAAATATTCAGTGCTTCAGATATCCGTTTTAGCCCAATTCGACGGTCTGATAAAATCATGTCATGAACTGCATAGATATTTTCGGGGACTGACACAGAAACTGGCCTTCCCGATCGGTCATCATCTTCAATGGAAAATTTACCTCTTTTGAAGCTTGCATTCCAATTTTGACGGTCGCATACGAAGGACATTGATCACCAAGGGTATTAAGCATATCTTCGTAAATCTGCTTACCTTTTAACCCGTTTAAATACAGGTACTTGATGGCTCGATACTCCAATTTTTCGATTTTCACAATTTCGGTGGACATCTTTTTTCATTTAATTTATTGCGTGACTCTGGTTTACTTTTTTGACGTCAAATTACACTGACACTTGTAATAAGTTATTGTTCGTTGCTATGGTAACGCAATATTTTGTTTATGCAAGGAACTGGTCTAGGCTAACTAGATATCAATACATCCTCGTACACAAATAACATCTGAAAATGTACACAACATCAATAAACTGATAACTAACTGATTAAATGCTTAATCTACAAAGGTGTTGACATCTTGGGTTTCTAAATTATAAATATCCTTAAGCTTCATAGTTTTTCTTAAAATATAAATTCTTTCGACTCTCATTGGGTACTTTTTTTTGGTCATATTTTTGTAACATAGAATAAAGCGAAAGGATATTTAACATAAAATATATTTTTTTAAATAAAATGTTTAAATTTAATTGTAGGTATCCAACACTTTTTGATTTAATGAGGAATTATCGTTCACGTGTCATTCCTTGTTTTAACAATATGTATTTGTGATAAAAAATCTTTTTTCACAAACTCGTAATGCAAACAAGAACGCACGTATTACTTACTAATGGTTTACTTTGATCTAACAGCTTATTTTGTTAAACAGTCTTTTTAGAACTTAACAAATTTTAAGGCCATTTTAGGTAAATTGATAATTGTTATCGCACAAAATTTTACGACTGAATTACTTTTTAGATTTTTCTCAAAATTCTCATAACATGACCTTTGGTAAATATTTAAATAGATGAAAAGTACGTAAAATTCTCTACACGTATCGACAAAAAATTATATCTCTACAATTTAAAAAAATTGAAGTGATTGGTTTAAGTTTAAAATGTTACAAAATTTTTATTATAGATTCAATTTAGATCTCAGTGTTTTTAAGAATCAAACACATTGCAGAAAAATCATGTATTATGGGTATAGTACAAAACAGATGAAATATATAATAATATATTAAAGAACTAGTAGCAGAAGACGCATTTTAGTATAGTTTCGAAAACGAATTCTTTTATACTATTTTTTTCTATTTTGGGCTTTTCAAATTGATTTTAAAATAAAATTTTGCGAGTTTTTAAATTTAGGGAATTGATAGTTATATTTTTTAATGCAGATATATAGTACCCTATAGCGAACCGTATTATGCTCCATACTTAAAAAATTTTAATAAACAACGCATAGAAATAATTTTTTTTTCCTCCCAATAACGGCCACCTCCATACACCGGTCAGTTTTGTAGCAAATTTTAGTGACTGCTATTTGGAGGTTTTACTGTAATTCATTTTTATTTCATAGACGAGTTTAGATCGTTTATGATATCTTTTAAATCCGTTTAGGCCGACTTGTGTTGTTTGAAGTAATCGAAAACGTTTTGTAATATATTCACTGGTTTATGAAATAAAGTGGTATAGTAATACTAATATTTTGAAAATCAGTGTATCCATTTTTAATAATTATTAACGTATAATACCTAAGTAGATTTATAATAATTTAAAGGTTTGGTTTTTTTATAGTTAGCTCTGAACCAGTATTTATCATGTTTCATGTGGCAATGCATGATAAATCTGATAAAAACCTGATTTATAAAATCCAAAACCCCATAAATCATAGTATTTATATCTCAAGTTGGCAAATTAAAATCTATTTATACCCTGACCGTCCACACACCATTAGCTACCATTGAGATCATACTACTACCAGCAACGTCATTTCTAACTAATGCGTGTAAGTATGCGTGACAAAGTTCAATATTTATGTTCTAGAATGATTTTACACCTACATTTTAAATAAACATAAATTATTACTATTAAATACCATGTCTTTAAAATCTATAAGTCGTCTTAATCTTGACAATAACGAGGTGTGGGAATTTTTCTACTTAAAGTGATGTGGTAACACTTAATATTTCAAAACAAATACTAGTTGAACCTATCGTGTAATTCTTAAATATCGATCGTAATGCACATTTATTAGAAAGAACCCTTCTCATAGTTGATACAGTCTTCTGATGTTGACAAGGGATGAGCTTGTTTAAAACATATTGTGAAGGCAGTTGGAATGTTAATCTGAAACGAATACTTTAGCATTAGACTTTCAACACAACGACAACTTAATTCGATATGGTTTGAGAACTATAAAAGAAAACATCCAAAGTTTACGTAGGATATTAAATTAATTATGATTTTTATAGTCGAACGTATACATTCGTAAATGTTCTCCAGTTTATATTATTGCCGTTTATTATTCTTTACTTGTCACTACCAAGGTATTAAATTTACTTACGTCCCAAATCTAGAGTTTATTTATTTAGGCGTGGATGAAGGTAAATTTACAACTATTACCGTTTATTTATACTAAAAATTTGTGCATGGCTTAGAAAATATTTACTCTTTGAATTTACTATATAATCTAAAGTTGGTATTCTTGTGGCAAATATTGTTTGCAACCATCTTAATTTTCAAGATTTAAAAATGCGACTAGAATGTTAGTTGAAAAATGTAATATACCGTTGTTCAAAGTAACGATTATGATGTAAGAAAAATAATTATTATTTCGTATTCCGTAGTCATCTGTCTAGCCCAATTACATTTATTGTAGACAAAGGCAATAGATAGTTTTTTCCCACGACCATATACGAAAGTGACAGTACAATCTAGTAATAATAGTTATTTACCTAACGAGTTTGGGAAATTTTTCTCGAAAAAGTTAGGTATAATATTTTTTGTAATGAGTAACTGTAGTAATAATTCATAAATAAATAAATTCACAGCGGCTTAGTTTTTGTATTTACAAGAAATTTGAGTTGGTAGCACTGTCCCGTCGATTGCTTGACAATTTGCTTTGCGTTGTCAATTAATACCAACCTAACAAAATTTCCTTATTCTATCAGAAACAAAAACATCGCGGCGCGGGAAATGGAACTGAGTACAAAGGAAAGTTTAGGACCACCTTAAAATTAGGGTTCACCTGTTACGATATTTTGTATAAAACACACTAGTTTGTTATAGAATGACACGTTATAACATAGTCGCTAAGCAATATACTACAACAATTAATTTTATCAACAATGTGCTATCGCCTCTTGCCTAAATTTTCTCTTGCCCGATATCATTCACTTTCCGTGCTAGTTATGTCAATAACTATTTATTAATGAGCATGTAATTTGCAATGAGTAATAAATTCTAAATAATAAGCAAATAATAACAATAATCATAGTGTCTTTATTGATCAATGGTAAATAAAATAATAATTCAGATAACTCAAAGGGTTTAGTTCAGTTGTGGTATAAACCACACCTACTCTTTAACTCAATTCGAAAAAATAAAACATAAGGTGAATAAAAATAATAATAACAAAATAAACAAAATGAAACACGTACGTCTTATACCGTCTACTATCACTACTAATTAATTGTACGATTACATTCCCCAATAGGCATTGTAATTTGCTGCAATATATACAGGGTGAGCTTTTAAGACAGGATGGCTAAGATTACTACTATGTATTTAAAGATATCAAAATTATCCAAAAGGCGTTGTAAATAGTACATCTGAGGGCAGTTTTTAAAATATTTTTGTTATATACAGGGTGTATCGTTTATACATGGTGGTACTGGACTAAATTTTTTTTTGAAAAATGCATATGTATATATTTTTACATATTTAGATAAATAACAATCTATGCTTTTCAAATATGTTTTATTTATAACATTTAGTTAAGCAGTTTAAAAGTTTTCTTCATAAAAGAGGCTTTGCATAAACTTCTTTAAGAATCCTAAAAAAACTTGCCTTTTATTATATTAAATTAAAATTTGGTACATTAAAACAATACTTGAAAGTAAGTTGTTATCATAAAAAACAGCCATTTATGTAAAAAGATTACGCTGCTGTGATTTTTTAACTTTGTTACATTTCAAACCTATATAACTTTAAAATTTAATTTGCACTACTAGTAACGGTACACACTGTATAATCCCGATTGTGACTCACCGTGTATGCATACTTTAACTTTGTAATGAAAAGGTGGCGAAAAAGAAGAAGGGGAAGCACGCGGGTGACTGTAAGAAAAAAAGAGAGGTTAGGTCGTTCTAAAGAGACGCGGGTAAAAAAAAACCCACACAAATGATAGAAAAAGTGTATAGATTGATTGTGCGAAAGAAAAATAATACAAGTGTTGCCTCAAAGAATAAAAAAATAAGGTGGTGCGACGAAGGTAATGTGTGAATAATGCGCCATTAAGAGAAGTTAGATATATAATGACTATTTCTATACCTATTAAGTGCACATTTGGTGTCATATTGATTGAACAATTGTGCGTTGTTTGAGAGACTTTGTGTTAAACTGTATAGTGCTTTCACTGCAAATGTTGATAAATGCCACTCACCCCTTTTGATATTCGTATATGTTCTTAATAAATAAGTTAATTTACGTTGATCTTTTAATGCATAAATTCCCCACAAGTCCTGAGAAAAAGAAAGAAAAAAAGACCCGGAGCTAAAACTTTATATTAATTTTACTTGAAGATAAATACGAGAGTTACATTCTGTATATTATTATTAAATCATATTCACCATTTTCTTTTACAACTTTTTCATAATACATATGCTATACCAAAAACTGATCCTTTATATAAAAATAGTAGTAATCAAGCTATCCCTTTTTAAAAAGTCACCCTGTATATACAAAGTTATATATTTTTTGTGGAATAGTATCTGCTTGTTCTGAGATTAGACGCATTTTGGTTCATGGTGCGTCACTCCACTTTTCATCATTTTCCATTACAACTTAGTGTTTCTCTTTGCTGCCTCTACTATTTCCTTCCATTCTTTTCTCCCTTATTTACTTTCTGCAATTTGTAATTTCCATTTTTTTATATCTTTCTCAATTTGGTCACGCCATCTGTTCTTCGGTCTCTTTTGGTCTTTCTGTCTTCCTCTGGATTCCATTCAGTCCTCTTTTAACATTACTGTTATACTTCCTTCTTTTTATGTGACCGTACAATTTCATTCTTGACGCTATTATTTTCTTACTACGTTTTCTTGCGCAGTATCTCATCTATATCAAAATTCATTAATCTTTTGGTATTTGTCCTTTCTTATCTTCATTTCTCTCTATATCTTTCTTATACAGGGTGTCTCACGGTGACCACCAATAAAAATTCTTCAGAAACTACTTCGATTTTAAATTTGAAAAAGACAATTGCGTTATTGGGTATGCTCCCCTCAATTAAAATAACGGTATATATGTAGCACTTATAGTTATACCCAAAAGTTGACATCAACTTCATTATTTTAAATGGAACACCCTGTGTATTTTTATGTTTTTCAATTGTACTTACAATTTTAGGAACACTTTTATAAGGCCTTCCTATTTCTAAAATTTACCGTTTTCAAGATAGTTAATTTATTATAAAAAAATATCACACAATAGTAGGTAGTTTAAAAACATACCTATTTTACACTAAGTAAGTTGGAGCAACAAAATTCGCAGGAATGATAGCTATACCACCAAGCTTTCCTGTCCATATTTTCAAAGTGGGCTAATTGCATATAGTATGTTCGATATTTAATGGCACATTTGGATTACTTCAAACAATCGTAAGTTTATTTTTAATAGAATTATGTATTTTTATAGAATTGTGTACAATTTTATTCCTTCGAATGGTACTAGGATTTTTATACCAATCTCTTGTGTAGTTTTCAAATTAATTACTATTCATTTTTTCTATTCTATTTATCATTTTAGATATTCTTTCATAAAGGCCTCTTATTTCTAAAATTTACCGTTTTCAAAATATTTAATTTATTATAAAACAACTAAGAAATATAAAATAAACAAATAACAATTTCAGCTGATAATAATTAAATTATTAGTTTAATTGTTTGAAATGTCCCCATTTAGTTCTAAGCAATTGTTTACCCTTGCGGTAAACCCATGTGTAAAATCTCGTGCAATGTGGGCAAAGCTTTAAACAATCTTTCAACTAGATGATTCCTTTTGTAGTTACGGGTGTTGAATAGACTTTTTCTTTTATTGCTCCCCAAACATAAAAATGAAAGTAGTCAAAGATCAGGGTGATCTTGCTGGCCAATTTCACGGTCCTAAACGCTCCTCATCGGTCCGCAAACATTTGCGTTGCTGGCTGATTTATATTACCACAGAGAGGTGGAGCACCGCTCTAGCTGATACTCAACAGTTTCCTTTGAATCGATTTTACGGGAAGAAATCTTACTACGACAGTTTGGTAAAAATATGGAGGTATCTTTACTGCATTTAAATTATCCGTCAGAATACAGTACTAAACTTGCATGTTTTTATTAATAAAAACGCTGACATTAAATTTATTTCTGAAAATTTCTCTTTTTATGAATAACGTGCGGATTTTGAGGGACCTAAAAGTGATTGTTGGTGTCTGTTGAAAATACCATTGGGATCTTGTATTCGCGTCAAAATTGCTTCACAAAATTCAATACGGTTTCCAGCATCTCTAGGTTGAAGTGCAGAAAGACAGCTAAACTTGAAAGGCTGTAGTCCGTTACTTTTCAAAATTCTATGAATGGAAGGTCTTAAAATCCCTAAGTCCTGTTCTGCAGCCCGTATTGGTGTCTCCGGATATGCCTCAAAATATGCCAGAAAATCTTCGTCTGAGGTTGTAGGTCATTGCGTAACAATCAGTTAATATTTTGTAAAGTTCTATTTATTATTTTCTTTACATTCTTTATAGATAAATATAAATTTAGGATATCGCATTTGAATTACGTATTTTGATTTTCTATTCCAACAATTACCTAATAGTTAGTAATTGATAATGATATTTAATCAATATTTTTATTGTTTGAGCGACAACAATGAACTCGTTTTTTTTGGAGTGCTGGAAGAATTTCACAGCAAAGCGTTTAGTACTTTTACAGTTTTAGAAGTATTTGTTAATTACCTGGTGGTAACACCTACTATGAGTTGTGTTTCACCAAAGGTTGAAAACCGTAAACGCACCAGGCGGTTTTTAAATGTCCTATATATCAACACCACAATTAACAACAACTAACTATCCTGCTTTCACTTATGGTGAAGCGCTGTTACAACTTCACAGAGTTTTCACCTGGAATTTCTTCATGAAACAAAATGATGATTAAAATTTGATTAAAATCTTACCAGTAATTGTTTTTTTTTTTGTTGTGTTTTCCTTATAAACTTGAGAACAATGCCAATAGTTCGTCAATATGAACATTTTAACTTTGTGAAACTTCCGCTAAGAAAATTTGTTCGTCGCCCTTGAATGTGACGGCAGATTTTCAACAACTCGATCGATTGAAAATGATTGGATAAGATTGTAGGACCTAGAATGCTAATGTCATCTGCTCTCATATCGTCCAATTCGTTATGTCTTATTGTTATACGAATTCACCGTCTACAAGTGCTGGAATGGAGCCAAGAAGGAGCGAATTTGGTGTAAGGCTGGAATTAAATTGTGTTAGTGACGAGTCTAGATTTTGTTCAGATTAGACGGTGAACGTAAAAATCTAATAGTTTTTGTAGAATGCAACACCGCATTCACAAGGAGTGATGGAATAGGCAATATGTTAACGTAGCAGATCATTATTTAGTCTTCAGCTGACATGAACTCCAACGCAGTTGGTTGCATTGTCAAATGCAAGCTCATATTCGGGTGTTGGAAATTCCCAATTTCAAGAGGATAACGTAGGGCCTACAAAACGTTTTTTGAATGAAACTAACAATAACGTCCTCCATGACCTGAGAGATCACCTGATTTGTCGCCCACTGAATATAAATGGAACAGTGATAACATCTCTGCCAGTTACGGTTTCAGAAACTGATTAATATAAATTACAAGCAGCTATATACTACTTGATTGATAGCATGCCACGCATCTAAATCAAAACACTTATCACTTTACACGTAAGTACTGTGAGTATTGCACAAATTAAATTTATTTTTCATTTCTATACGATACGGAGAACAGATCTAGAGCTCATATCTCGATAATAACTCGGAATTGTACAGAGGTTTCACTGTTTTTACTCCGATCTAGTAAAATTCTGTGAGATATAACTAAAAAAACCGAGAAATGAAAATATGTATATAGGGTGTATCATAATGAAGTAGAAATATTTTAACCATAGAAAACTAGCTCAAAATATTAAGATTTTACCCAAATTACAAGTAAAGCAATTGGTACAATCAATCAATCTTATTTTCCACTTAATATTTTCATTACCTATCACATTAAAGTAGTACTATATATTTGAAATAATATTTTTTCCTATAGGTAATTATAACTCTATTGAAATGGGTCTCTAATTTTGTATTAGAAACAAGTCGCTTCGCAGTATCTGTGTTTCTTCAATGTTCGATTCGTTATTTTGTGAAAGAAACAGTGAGAGTTTCAAATGCTAGCGGCGAAGAAAGTTTCAACCAATGACGAAATTTAAGAATTAATATCTTTTTTGAAGAATATTCTGTTTTGACGTAGTGAACTGCTCCGCCAAACCAGACGCATTGCAATTTTTGGTTATAAAGTTTGCCACGCATTATGTTATTGAAAGTCTCTATAATTTTCTCTTTTAGAATCAGGTTATTTACCCAACACATTCTGTTTCTCTGCATTTCATTGGATTCATTATACACAACCAAGAAGGCTGCCGTAACACGAATACGGCTTCGATGGGGTCATGATACCTACATTTCTAATAAAATGTTGTATGCTCCCAAAATTACACTTCCGTAATAAACATAATTCATTTGCAAGAACTTGAGGAAGATAAATCTCGATAAGGTTGCCCGACAGCTTTTAACAGCGACAATCTAAAGTCAAAAGAAGTCTCACATGTGATGAGGAGTGTCGGGAAAGAAACATGCCCAGTTGTTTGTGAAAGTGTTCCACGATAATGTTAGCAACAATCCGATCCATACCCATCGCAGCACCCAAACCTGTCACAAGAAGCAAAAAGTGGATGTTTGACACATTTATATGCGACATTACAATATCTCTGAGGTTAACTATTTGTTGTGATAATTGTGAAGAACTTTGATTGAAATATTTTAAACTATCATTATTAGTTTATTCATTTATATGTAACATATATACTTGATTTTACAATTCTTAAAGCAGATTTTTATTAACTGGTCTGTTGCGTAAATTTAACATTAGACATAATGTAATAGAGTATAATATTGACAAATCTTTTATTTTATATATTTTTTATATGTTTGAAAAAACAATCAATAAGTGTATCGAATTATTGTTAGTTTAATCACATTTTTAGTTATAAAAACAAAGTTGTTGAAGACAAAAGTAACAAAAATTTAAGACCAGAAGCTAAAAAATGCATAACTTGATGATAGCTAAGAAAAATATTAAGCACTATAATTTCTCCTGGCACGTTACCTCTGGATAAACATTCCTCTGTATACACACTTAATTCTTTTACCCTGTGTAATACATTATTATTGTAGCACTAAACGATTTTTAACAATCTTTGAAAGTGTCAAAATCATCATGATGTCACAAACTCAATAAAAGCTAATAACAAAGCATTTCTACCGTATTTAATAAATAATAGAGTGTAACACTTTATACCTTTTTTATACGATATCAAAATTCATTTTGACTACTTTGATATAATTAAATTCCGCTGAAAATGCTCTTTTTAACAGAATCCTTCTTTATTACATGTTTAAAATACACATAAAATAAAGTTTAATATACTACGGTTCTTCTGCTTTTGATAACATCAACTTATGTAAATTGTAGTATTAAGGATTAAATTTAAATAAAAGCACACATTTATGTTTTCGTTGTATTGTTACAAAACCGAAATTAAAGGTTAAAGCTTTGTCAATCGATTAAGTTCATTTTTATCGTGTACAGCAATGATTCGAGGATTACAGTGCGATACGAAGCTTTTTGGACTATTAAGAGTATCAGAAATAAGAAAGAAAAATATTTTTGTTGATGTGTTGCAATTTAATTTGTTTAAAGAATCGTTTTGTGGATATTGAACAACAAATTGTAGTAGCTTTGAAGATAGTACAAAGATTCAAGCTAAACTTTGTTCTTTACTGTAAAAATTTAATTAATAAACATTTTTGAAAACTGTTTTGATTCATATTTAATTAAAATATTTAAAGTAATAAACCGTATGTTAACAAATATCCATAATTTTTAATCTGAAAACATTTGAAATAAAATTGTAATTGAATAGTTTTTAATTAACATCAAATTTAGTGATTCAATTTTACAAGTAAGGAAAAGTGACGTACTTTCTTCTGATTATATTTATTATTTATTGTATTTTCCTCCCAGTTTTCAGGGATTTGTTGTTGAGGGTAGTTATAGAAATCTGTATTAAAACACCAAGTCTATATTAATTTTCGACGTTTTGACCCCGAAAGTTTGAAGACACGCTTGTCTTTATATATATTATAATGGTGACGTTTCATAAACTCATTAATTACTTTTAATGTTTTTATACATTTTTTAAAGTTTGTATTCATCAATTTAAGGCTAAATTGAACGGTTTAATGTGATGCGAAGCCAGTAGTTAATTTTTGTATTATTGTATTTTTCCACTACTAGCTGTGAAGTGGACAATTATTGCGTCTCCTAGCCAACTGAGAAGTTGAATTTCTATTAGTGGTTAATAATTTTTCTATTGTTGACCTAGGTTAATAATGGACAATTTCAAATTTTTTGAGAATCTAAGAATAGTTGTTTAACAAAACGAGTGAAACATAATTTTGTATATCCAGGTGATTATCTTTAACGTATTTGCTGCTTAAAATTACCTAACACGATAAAATTATTTGAATAAAAATGCCATTAGTTTAAAATTCGCGCCCCCATCCCATAACCGCAAATACATAACCTGAATTTATTTATTTATTAAATATGATGGTAGAATCAGTTTTTTCAGGTTTCCCAAAGGAGATTTAACCAGGCGAGTTAAGTTACATGAAGAATTTTAAGTAAATTACAAACATTTTGTTGTAGGTGTTTTGAATGGTTAACAGAATCTGGAAGGTCCGATCTGTTGCATAAAAATGTCGACTCTAAAACTTAACGAGTATGTGGCGAACACTTGCCATTCCTAAATGAATTACAAGTGTCAATTTCTGAAACCCAATATTCAAATGATGCAAGGTATATTGGCGAAGCAATAAATGCCCGTTAACATCTCTAGCTATACCAAAACTACTCAAGCTTGCAGCTCAAATACTCTTAGGTAAAGAAAATTACGGAGGAACATTCTTAAATTGCAACGTGAAAAGAAAGCACTTCAATTGAAGTTAACATCTCCCAACGATTACTTCCCGAAAGCAGAGCACAAATTGTGACAGCCCAAGTGGACTTAAAAATAAACCACTAAGAAGCAGGAGATAAACAGAGGAATACAAACAATTTTCACTAAAATTATATTTTACGAGCCCCAAAATGTTAATTTTAAAGTAGGTTTTAAATTTTTGCCAGCTCAAACTGCTACGTGATCATGGTTAGAGTTATATATAAAAAGTTAAACAACCCTTGTGCTACATCTTTACAAATACGATATGTAAAGGTGACAAATTGAAGTCGATAGTATTAAACTGCATAGAAAAGCTACAACTACAATGCGGTGCCAATGTTAGGGCAGTAGTAAAATTTTCGAAACCTAATTAAAAGAATAGATGTATCACCTGAAAACCATACCTTCTCGTAAACGATAAGAAAATCTATTATTTCTTCGATGTCCCCTATTTATTGAAGTCGGTGCAAAATAACTTGATTAAATACGATATAATCTTTAATAACAAAAAGCATCTTGGAAAGACATTAAAATTTCTACATGTCAGACAAATCTAAACCGCTGCGATTGGCTCCTAAATCAACTAATTTACATATTACTCCGAATAATTTTCAGAAAATGAAGGTGAAATATACCACACAAGTGTTTAGTGAATCAGTTGCAGTTGGTTTATCAACGTATGTAGCTTTTAATGCTTTTGATTTATTTGCATTCCTGTGCTACTTGATTTTTACAAGAAAAATGTTTATTTTTATTTTTGGCTTAAATTTGGCTAGTAGTAGAAAATAGTATATACACCATGGTTGTGAAGTCCATTATTGCCTATTTGCGACGTCGTTTATGGACCTTGTATAGATACGCTATCTTCTTAGAATACAAAAAGTACAAAACTCTTGTATAAGATTTATTTTTGGTCTAAAACGTCGTCATCGTGTATCACAATACCTTAAAACAATTCGATGGATGAACATGTCTTGTTTTGACGTGCTGTATCACCTTGCCATAAATTTAAATAAAATCGTCATATTTAATTCTCCTGCATATCTGATGCAAAGCGATTTTGCTAAACGTGTACACATGTACATCGTTTAAATCTGAGGAATCCAACACTTTTGACTGTACCTAAACACACTAAGTCTTTATTCAAAAAGCTCCTATAATATAGCACATATTTACAATACTATTCCGTCCATACTAAAGTCTTTACCAATGTTTAGTTTTAAATTAAAGTATAAAACCATTTACAAAGTTTATATTAGTCGTATATAAGGGATAAATCAATTTCTAATTAACTGCGTGAATCCTTCTGTGTCTCTCAATTTCATTATTTCATGTGTTAATATATTATAACTTGTTAAACACATAAGATTCCTATAAATCAATGCGAATAACATCTAGGAAGACTGATTCTCCAGCATTAGTTGAGAGAATCAATAGAGTCACCAAATTGAAAAGCATGTAAATTTTTTTCTTTTTTATTTCTATTTTTATTGTATAATTATGTTAACTGCTTTCAATAAAATTTATTATTATTATTATTATTAGTCGAATTCACCAAATACGATCAAACTTCATGTTACATTATAATGTATTGTTACTAGATTCCAATTGAAACAAATTTTCAATTTTCACGCAACAAAGTAAGTAACTTTGGTTTATATAATATTTTTCCCGAAGCCGGTAATGTAAATAATTCATACATGCTTAGATACAAAACATTAAAATAGCAAATATAATTCGTGTATTATTTTTTCCTTGACGACGGAATGTAAATACTGTCATTTACATTTCTGGGAAAATAAAAGAGTAAATCATGTGTAATTTACTCGCACATACAGGCAACTTAGATGAGAGTGACGAACGTCCAAACTAAAGCAAACATTCCATTTTTGAGGAATTTTGAGGAAATTTTGTAATAAGTAACAGGGAATGTATCGACTGTTAACGTCACGGCAAGTGACAAGCCTCGGCTCGTACTCACTTGCCCTGAATTTTAACATGTCTTTAGATTCTTTGTTACTTACATAACTATTACAAATATTCGGTATCAAGTTTTCTATTACGTAACGACAAATACTTTGGTGCGACATCTGAGTACTATAACCTTGAACCCATTCGAAAGTAATCTACTCAAGAATTTGTCGACAGATTGTGTAAGCACCATACGAAATTAGATTTTTCAACGAGATGTTAACTTTAAAATCGACTGCATGTTTGCGAAATAATTTTAATTTACATTAACAATAAGTAAGAATTCAAAAAGAAAATTATTCAACAACATCAACTGCATACAAACTTAAGTGAAAAATGTAATTAAAAGCAATTATTTCTTATTTTTAAATTTCAATTCCTTTTCGCAAAAAGTTTTACATATAAACTTTTCAGCGAGAATGGTTTTAGCGAAGAATTCACGAATAACAATGACCGATTCTACGTTTCACCAATTTTTCCAACCCATAAATTAAGTAACACCTACATTTTAGTCTTTGCAAAATAACATAAAGAAAATTTATTTGATAGGTGATAAATTTAGATGGGTACCTTTATGTTTTATGTGCCAATAAACCTTAACACTTAATTGAATGAGTCACTTTAGATCATGCTAAAAGTTTCGGTTAAATAATTTTTAAATATATCGCCTGCATTTAATACAAGAAAAAACGCTTAATCGTTCACTCAAAGTAGAAAATTTGTCTTTCCCTCTCGAGATTCGTGGTCCTTCGAAATAAAACTCGACGAAATTAAATTATTTTTAAGTGCAGATAGAAACAACCCAAACTGCAACAACTAAAACGTAAATTTGACTTTGCAAATAAATTATGGTTCTATTTGCAAAAATTAGTTCTGATAAAATATCGTATAAAACACCTGTGTGAAGGGCTTTTATGCACTATTTGCGGTTAAAACACTCACCTGCGGGTTGTGTTTTAAACTCACGCAACTGTGCATAAAAGCTTTACTTCACACATTTGTATCATAAAGCGTTCTTAAAATACTTACTCGCAATTGTAACTAATAAAAATTTATATTTGTTCTTTAATCTAAATTTATTAGTATTGTTTTACAGGCAATAATCAAAACAGATTTTAATAAGTTTGGGTACTTCAACAATTTATTTATTTATTTATTAACAACAATAAGAACAAAGTGTGTACCACAAGCCAAATGATTATACTACACTGCAAAGCAAAATTAACCGGACAGAAAATTTTTTTTGTTTAAGTTCAATCTTAAATAACTTTTTAAGTGTTTTACCAATTCCGAAAATTTTTTGACAAGTTCGAGATGATTTCATCCTAATTATGTCCTGATATCGTTTTTACGAATAATGTAAATGAATATGTTGGTATATAGGGTAACACAAAAAATTGCATTTCACGCTTAACTTCTTAACACTCAGTGGAAAAAATAGATAACTGAATAATATTGATTTATAGGACATTTTGAAGCCCCATCTTTTCTGAACAATTAAAAACGAGTATTTCCTCCCCGAGCTTGAATGACAGCGCTCATCCTTTCGGGCATAGATCAAATTAAAGCAGCAACCGCGTCTTGGGGGTATCTGCTGCCACTCGTTTGTCAATGCTCCTGATAACGCTGGCAAAGTTTGAAACTCGCCGTAGTTCTGCCTTATTTTTCTTCCTAGTGTATCCCACATATGCTCGATAGGGTTTAGGTCCGGACTTCTTGAGACCAGTCCAACACTTGAATGTCTACATCATTTAAGTATTGCCTTGTTATTTGTGCTCTGTGCGGTCGAGCATTGTCGTGCATTAAGAGAAAACCTTCTCCTATAAATGGCATGTAAGGTACCACATGTTCTAATAAGCACTCTCTAATATGTCTATCAGCGTTAATACTCCCTGAAGTATAACGAGGTCTGTACGGGCTTCCAAAGAAATGCCTCCCACACCATCACTCCTCCTCCACCAAATTGCACTCTAGGAAAAACAACATTGAGAGTATCCTTCTCCGGGTCTTCTCCACACTCTTTGACGACCGTCAGGGGAATATCGCGTATAACGTGACTCGTCTGTAAACAGAACGTTTCGCCAGTCGTTCATGTCCCACTCAGCATGAGCCTCTAGCAAATTCCAGACTGCTGCCTTCGATGACCTGCATCTAACAGAGGACCTATAGCAGGTACACAAGATATCAGATTTTGTTCTGCGTGAAATTAAAATACCACGAACATTTACCAATCTTCTAGCCAAAACCGGAGCAGAGGCTGTTCTGCTCGAAAACCCTGTGGCTCTTCGTCTTCCTTGCCCAAGTCTTCTTGTGTAAGTACCATTTTGTCTAAATCTTTGTATCACATCGCATACCGTACTGCGTGGATGGCCAAGCCTTGCTGCGATATACTGTATCGAACGACCATCATCTTGTAAAACAACGGCTTGTGCCACTTTTTCTGGTCTCATTGTTAATTTAAATAAACTTATCGCTTACGAAACAGTTTCAAAACAAAACAACCAACAAGTGACTTAGTGAGCGCTATACTTAAGTACAGCTAAAATTAATCTGTAAATTGTTGACGAAGATCTTTTTGACAAATGCTATAGAAAGGTGCTATAAAAACCAGGTCAATGTCAAAACGTCAAAGTCAACTTTACAAATTAATTTCAATTTTTTTGCTAATAAAGCATTATTGCATTATATCCGTTGAACCAGTTGTCTTCATCTTATTTGCAATGCTTCCGAACAGTTTTCTCTTTTCTCATTCGCCTTATAACTTTTTGTTTGTTACCTATGTCATTCAAGTTATTTTTTCCAACGTTATCTGTTAAACCATACTTCAAAACGCTTCTAGATTTATCTTTTTTGGTTTTCCAAACGTCCAGTGTACAGGTTTATACAGTGTTGGAACGTTATAAAAGACTTTTTTATTATTGGTTTTTGGAAATAAGTTATTCTTGATAAAAGTTCAGAATGATCCAAAACTTAAAATGCAACCATCAGATATAATTTTTTTAAAACCGTATTTAGGTTTCAGGCTGTACGAAGGCTCTTAACATTCACAAAAGTTGGGTTGTAATGTACCTTATAACTGTTTTGGGAATATAAAATCTAAACATGACATATTGGCTTGTTACAGTTTTATAATATATTTATAATTTTACAATACAAGAAAAGACCAACTTGCATGATAACTTTGATTTTTACGAAAAAGCACGAATGAATTTTAATTTATTAATTTCAGAATAAAGTCATAATAATCAAAATACGGTGGTGGTTACCTGAAACTATAAACTATTGAACAAACCTCGATGTTAGTAACAGATTACAGCCTCAGATGTCTTAAAATTTGAGCTCAAAGAGCTCCTGACATCTGCGGATGTAATAAATGTCATAATGTTTGTTTACTAAATATTTTGTGTGGATTTTTCTATTTTAAAATAATAATTGTTAAGCATTCATTATGTATTTAAATTGCAAGATCGTTCAAAACATTAACAAATGAATAGGTTAACATATTTTCAACAGGTACATTCAGTATTGAAATTTATAACTAAAAAAATTTATAATGTAAAACGTAAATAATCACCAAACTAAAATTTTCATGCTAAATTGATGTAATTTCATATATAACTTTAATTCAAAACAACTTTTCATTATAACATTCTTCCGTATTGTAAAAAATAATGGTACTTTCCTCTTAAGTATAATTCATATTTTTTGACAAACCTTGTATATAGCTTAAAAAATTAATATCTGAAGGTTGCACTTTAAGTTTTGCATTATGCAAAACTTTTTTATCAAGAATATTTTTTTAAATCAATAATACAAAAGTTTTCCATATGGTTCCAATTAAGTAGACACACTGTACAACCTCCATGAGTATGTTGTCTGTTCCGATATCAGGAAGTATAACGAATAATTTTCCCCAATTGACTTGGTTAAAAATACTATTTACTTTTTTTTTGTTCCAATTCCTTCCGAAAACAATACATTCTCCTAAATACAGGGTGTTGCTATATTCGACCAACAACGCTCTTCCAAGAGAGTTCTCGTAAATTAGTGAATTTTGGTATAGGAACATGAACCCTTAAACGGCTTAGTGTTGAACGTTTAGAATAAAATTAAAAATTTTGCAATACAATTTTTTTCAAATTTGGTGACCAATATGCTCTTCAAGAAAGTCATATTTTGACATAAACTAAATTTTCAAAAAATTTAACCAATGGCACTATAAGGGTTAGTGACAACTTTACCCTTCTATTTTTACGATATTGCGAAATACGGTTTTTGACAGCAAGGAACGTTTCAGGGGCAAAATCCATTGACAGATAGCGAGGTGTATGGTCCCAATGCGATGAATGACAACAAAGGATGATAATGTGGATGAAAACGTGGGAGAGAAGACGAACCGCGATCAGCTGACCGTCAGTGATCCCTGATGATTTCGTCAATGTCGTGGACGAAGAGATTCGTCAAGACCCGCAATTTACAATTTTATTTAGCATTGTGATTTTCGAAGTGGGTAGAACAACTGTGTCTGAAAATTAGCAATTTTACAAATTGTGCACACGTTGTGTTTCCAGGATACTGACTGAGAAACATCGAATGAAAATAATGCCTAGTGATCTTAATTTTTCACTGATATCATTAGGAAGGTGATCAATTTTAGAGAATATTGTTTCACATAACTCTAAACGTCAGTTAATGTGACATCCGAGTTTTGGGTAGACATGGAGCCTTTTTTAGTCGAATTTATGCAGAATGGTACAACAACAAATACAGCCGCTTAGTATACTACCCTGACTACACTTCGACCTTCTATTCAAAATAAGCGAGGTGGCCTCCTGACGTCTGAAGTTCTGTTGCTGAATGACAATGCCAGACCTTATCCTGCAGTTTGTACCCAAAATCTGATCACATCTTTTGGATAGAAACAGATTAATCATCCATCAAATAACCCAGAGTTGGCGCTGCCCGATTTCACTTGTTTCCATACGTAAAGGGGTTTTCGACGCCAAGTTCCGCCACATATGACGAGGTGAAAAAGCAGTTACAGACTGGTTATCCTCAAAGGGGGCAAAATTTACGCATACAAAAGCTCGTAGGTACATCGTTATGACAAATGTTTGAACAAAAAGGGAAATTATGTATAAAAATAGAACAACATGCATGAAACGAACAAAATAAAAGAAAATTGCAAACATTTGTCATGTTGAGCATGTTATAAGAAATTGAACCAAATTAACGATCGTATTTGTTAGCTAGTAGAGTAGAAATAAATTTTTTGGCTGAGATTTTTTAGAACTTTGACTTGATTTTTAGTTAGTTGACAAGATCTTTTAGGCTTTGCCAAATTCTCAATATTGGCTGTCCCGTCATTTTCTCGTTACCTTTATTTTTGTAATTTGTTCTAATCGATTAGTTTTTCCATTACCTTGTTTTGTATTTCATGGCTTATCTATGTTTTTTCAATAAATGTACTTTTCATGTTTCTCTCTTACTGTACTTTTTTAGAATTGTTTTCCACATAAGTACTCTTTATTTGATTTTCTTATTTGTTTCTTTGTTTTGTTTCTAAATTATCTATAATTTCTTTGTCCCTTTGCAGTATCATTGTTTTTATATTTTATTTTATTAATATTATTATTTATTGTCTTATCCGTGGTTTCCTTGATTTTGCTTTACATTTCCCCCACTTCCGCTTATTTGTTTCTTTCTTCTTAATATTTTTTGTGTCGTAAGTTGCATTTCATTATTACCATATTATTGTCACTGATCGGATTTCTATATCTTTATCTGAGTATTATGTAGTCATATACCTCCATGTATATCTTCTTCTGTTGATTTACTCTTAGTTTATGCTGTGCTCATAATGCAATGACTCTTTTTGTCAAATTTAATTTTCCCATAACGTTCTTTTCTTCTTTTGCGTTCCTGCTATTACATCTCGTACACTTTCCTTGATTGTATTCATAATCTCATTTAGTATCTTATACATTTTTCCACTTCTTCATCTTTATAATCTGTTGTTGACCTTATATTGACAGGCTATGTTTTTTGCTATAATTCTTTTTATTGTATTGACTATAGTCCATTACTCTGTTTCCGTTCACCATTCATACTTATCCCTTTTGGTCGTGTGTTGCACCGACATACCGGTGAAATACTAACTGACTTTCTAAATATCGTTCATCATTCTCAAATATACCAATTAATATTGCCACATCAGTGTTTTCTGATAATTTTAGGTACGCCTCTTCATGTCACGTAAAAAGGCCAACAATACGATCACCAAGAATTCCTGATCATACTTTTAGTTTTCATTGAATATTTTGGGATTAGAATCTAATCAATAACGTGGTTACATCGGTCAAAATCATCTTCAATTATCTATAATATTAATTCGTAATTCAGCAACCTGCACGCATGCATTGATGGGAATTAAAAATTAAACATTGTTGTGCTCTCAAAAACAATTTGTGCCAATTAAACTTTTTAAGGTACAACTTACCACCATTTAAAGACGATACATAGATGACAGGAAATAGCAACAATTATTTATCTCCTACAAAAAAAACGAGAATTCTTTTGAATCACTGACTTTAAGTTTGGAAAACCCTTATAACCGAGAAGTACTAATCAGTAACATTACTGGAAAACTTATTGATCCTGCTAAAATCTAAAATACTAATACTAAATACCAGAAATACATCATCTTCCCCGGAATGTAGAACGTCTCTATAGATGCAAGCAGTACATTCTATATACGTGTTAGTGTTTCCTTCAGTCCCCGATAGATGGCGTCATGCGTTGGCTTTCCGATTTCGTCATTGATTGAACATCGCAAAATAATGTTACGACACGATGGAACAACGCAATAATTTTAAGTAGATTTTAAAGTTTTTATATTCTATTTAGTCTCGTACTATTCAGTTTGTTTTAATTAATCTTTAATTTTAAATTTAGTGTTAGATGTGAAAATAACAGGAAACCAAAATATTATAGTAATGTAAAACGTATCGCCACCTATCGGCAACTTCGAGATGTTCATATGAGATGATGTATTTCTGTAAATACTAAATAAAATCTAAAATACGTTGTGCCATTTAATCTTTTGGAGTACACCGTGTTCCCATTTGAGAGGGACCTTAGTTGATCGGAAATACTAACACAATTTGTACCTCTTAAAAGAATTTTTGTTGGATATCTGGGTGCAAGTGTTTGAAAACCTGTCTGTTTCTGTTTTCGGTAGGCCACCCTGTATAAATTCAAATTACATCAATTGTTCGTTTACGTTTACATTGTCTTTTAAAATATCAAAATTTTGAATTCAAAATTGTGACCACAGAAGTGAAAAACCAAACGTAATTTTTTATTCTTTTATTCTTCGCGCAATACGGTGTTATCCGATTTTGACTGAACTAAACCGATTATTGAATTATTGAACTGAATCTAACAAAGAGTACGTATGGCAAAACCATAAAACTTACCATAACATGTTTTAAGAACATTTAGCTTATGTTAAATATTATATAGTCAGACAAGTCTAATGCTGTCATATATATCCTTAAAATTACTATAGAGTAGATAATAAAATTAATGAAAAAGATGAGAATATGAACAAATCTGATTCTTACGAAATTTTCAATTTTGATTATGAATTACCATTACGTTTTTCCAAATTATTCAAGTTTATCTAAGAATTACTCATGTTAGATTTAATGAAGCGGAACCCCAGCATAATATATTCATCGCTATTGCTGCCACGTAAAGATGCGTCATTATATAGTAAATATAAGAAGAACTCGTGCGTTTAAAGCATTAAAGCTGTTGCGTAGATAGCGATATGCACGTAAACGCACACATGTCGTTACATTTAACTGTTGGCATTTTTCAGTTTATACTAATCATACGTGTCAATGCTATTACACGAGATGTCGTCAGACACACATTTTGCTTATATTCATTACCCACGAGAGTTTAAAAGACCAACCGCCGTCTTGTACAGTTGTATACCGCACTTAAGTATACACCTCTGATGAGCTCATAATAAGAGCAAAATGCGGCATCAGGTGTTCTTTCGTTGCGTGTTATGCTTCTGTACAAGTTTTTACTTGGCTTATCGACACTCGTGCGTTTCAAGCATTAAAGCTGTTGCTTAGATAGCGATATGCACGTAAACGCACACATGTCGTTACATTTAACTGTTGGCATTTTCTTAGTTTATACTAATCATAAGTGTCAATGCTTTTACACGAGATGTCGTCAGACACACATTTTGCTTATAGTAAATATAATTTCATTTGTAATTTTTATTTTAACATTAGCTTGCTGTTGATGATAGCTTAGTTTTCGAAACACGTATTCAGTTTTGGGAAAACTAAAATTAACTTTAAATCAATTAGGTCCTTATTAAAAAGCACTTTGTCGACAGATACAAAAATCAATTCTTTGATTATTATTTCCAACTAAACGTTGGCTTAAAAACAATCTCGAACCAATCGATAGATGTTTCGTCCTTTTTGGGATTCTTCAAAAGTGAGAGAACTCAAGTAGAAGTTGACAATTTTTACAATACGCGCTTCCCGAAAGTGCCGTTTCGTGCTATCGTAACATGTCCAAAACAGCTGTCAAGTAATTCTCAGTATTTTTTGGAATTGTACAATCTCTTGCTCATTATTAGCAAATGATTCAAGACTGTTTTTTTAGCCAACGCTTAATTGTCAATAATATTGGAAACATCTATGTTGTAGGTATCTGCTTACACATTCATATAAGTTATTTTAGTGCAGATCACTATTCGGACCACAAAGCGGTACTAGATGTCGCAACCATTCTATTAAAAAA
Source organism: Abscondita cerata (assembly GCA_030710515.1). Lineage (NCBI taxonomy): Eukaryota > Metazoa > Arthropoda > Insecta > Coleoptera > Lampyridae > Abscondita > Abscondita cerata. The sequence continues at coordinate 26,139 of JALBCR010003657.1, read as the reverse complement.
ACAAATAAAGTGTACATGTCTAAAAAAATCTGCGATAGAAGTCAAAGTCTAACGTTATCGTTTCTGGTTAATGTGAGTGTATTCCTCGTAATGTCCTTGTGTGGTAATAGATCTACATTAATAATTATAAAACTACATAACTCACACACTATCTATCCAAAATCTTCAAAAATGGATCAACGAAATATTTGTAACCGTTAAATTAAAAAAATGATATCCCTATCAAATCAGTACAGGCGTCAAAAACTTTTAACCGTTTTATTGTTGTAATTTCATAATTGGAATTTGATAGGTTTTTTTTAAAAGCGTTTGATTCAGTTGATCATAAAATTGTACCATATTTGTAGAAATTCGTGGTATTAATATTGAACCATTAGAAAACAAGTATTTAGAAACAAATTGTTATTATTCATGCATCATTCCTGACACAGCAGGTGCTTTTACAAGAGAATGCAAAAATATTACGAGAAACTATCACCGTCGTAATGTGCATTTTTAATAATTGTTTTCGCGAATGCAAATTTAAAGTTGTATCACTATAATTTTTTCTGCACAAAATTTCTGTACATGAAAGTAACACGCTGTAACAGTTAAGTTTAGTTACAACAAATACATTTTTATTTTAATTTAAATAGTACGTAAAATTCTTATAAACAACATTGTTTACAATTGTTTTAAATCAAACTCAATGTTAAGCTTTTAAAAAAATACGTTGCAATAAATTATTCAATTTACATTACTCCCATAAAACCAGGATAACAATAATGGTTGCATTGTAATAAATTTTTCATCCACCAATTAACTCAATGGATTTTCACTTTAATTAAAATTAATAGTTACCGATAAACCCAGAAAGTGTATGTGTTGTGTTAGTGGTCAATAACAATGCTGGTAGAAATAACATTTTATGGAGTAAAATCTTAGTAAATTTTACTTACAATTCGTACTATAAACGTCAATATAAGGATAGTAAACGTGTATTTTTATTTTGAATCAAAGTTACTACATTTTTATATTTTTATTTCTTATAAAAGGATTGAACTAAAAAAACAATATAATTAAAATTAATTTTGTTAACTATTATCAAAAACCAATTACCTAATACTGGAAAACTTATTTTGATTAATAATTTTCAGGTTAGAAAGTTTTTTGTTACTATTGTGATCATATACTTTCCGAATGTTTGTTTGTCTAATTTTTAATTTAATTTTCAATTCAACTTTAAGATTATTACTGGTTTCAACAAGATGGTAGTCTCATATCATATGGGAATATTAAAGAAGGCTATAGTTAATTTCCAATACTTAAGGGATCGTTAACTATATAGACTTAGGCATACGTAACCTTTATACGACTTGAAAAAAGCCGTTTTTGTTAACGTTATGAATTAATACAATACAGAGTGGTCCATTTGAAATAAGGCCCATATTACATATTGAATGATCTCATAATCAACCTGTAAATTCTCCATATAAAGAGATGTTTAATATTCAATCATGAAATACATTAAACTATTTAGAAGTAAGAGTAAATTTGTTATAATTTGTTGGATTAGACTTTAGATAATGACTTTTTATAATACTTCATATTTTAAGAAAAGTGGACATAACTCAAAACACTCTGTATTTAGGTATAGGAAGCTTTATGAAAGTATACCTTATTTTTACGGACAATCAAAAACGCAGTAATATACATAGTGTCCTATAAGAAAAATATAACTTTGATGCGCCAAACTTTTGGGATGTACTGTATATTTCAAAATAATTTTAAAATGTAATATTTATCAGTTTATCAAAACTTTTACTGTTTCGCTATAAACCTCGGTCCCGTTAGTCGTGATTCACCCTGTATAACTTTTATTTCAATGCACCTGCTACTACTAAGCGTTTGTATAACAAAAGACTATTCTCACCGAACCCATTATAGAAAAACTGGAGTCTCAAGTAAATGTCTTTAACGTTGATGACGATCTTTAGGAGGTGAGGTAGAAACTTTTTTAGAGTTTATTGATAAAGTTTAAGAGATAGGTTTAGAAATAAATACCTCGAAATGCGAGATTTTCTTTACTTCAGTAGACAAAGTAACTTATAAGAATTAATTAGAAGTACAAAACTAACTACTTGTTACAAACATGATCAGCTTGGACCTTGGAAAAGTTTGTAGATGACTTTGATAATGTAATTCAAAATCGATAGATAGTGATTTTAGTCTTGTCATTATGATGTTCCCCATGCGGGACAAGACCATGATTAGCTGTTTGGAAGATTCAAACAACTTTTTGGTACTCATCTTATAACAGACAATCCTTGCTGGATTTAACCTAAAAGAATTGAGATAGTATCGCAATTATCAACCAGTTTGCAAATATGTTTTTGCTTCAAATTTGAAGAATACCGACATAGAGCATCATGTACAAAGGAGTTCAGAGTATAGCCTTCAAAGTGTACTGGTACACTTTCGTTATCACCACTTTTAGAATTGCAGTGGCTCTAAGATACTGACGAATTTGGAAATAATATCTTGCGTTGTTCTAAATTAATCGGAAGATGGCCAAGACATAGTACATTAAGTTAAATAATAAGAAAGTTCTTAGTTCTGCTAATATTCCATCCCACTTTGGAACCTTTAGTAATCTCAAGAGATGATGGCAATCAACCAGACGGAATGATAATGTTACTTATTCTCATACTTTGGCTTCATCTTAACATGATCTTCTAAGAAACAATGAAACTTGTGCTTAGAAAGAACTTCCGAAAATATCAGCTTGAACCGGTCCATTATATGTCGTCATGCAATGGCTGTGCTGTTATATTTTATGTTGTTATTTACCTTCTATAATGTTTACACACTTAATTAATATTATTACATGTGAATACTAGGGTGGGTAAGAGTTGGGTTTTAGTGATTTTCCTAAACCTTGAATTGCACACAGTTTCGTCACCACACTATACAGGTTTAAACTGATCTTCTGGGGCACCATACATAACACTTACATCACAATACAATATTTGTATAATGTACCATACGAATAAATAAAAAAAATGAATATGTCTCCACTCCTTGTAAGTCATCATCCATAGTCCACAATTCTATATCAATTGAATGTCATAATCCATGGTCTGAATCTACTCAAAACTTCATTAACAGCCTAGACAATAAACCATAGTGGGAAATGATATTATTAATTTAAAAAATGTTCGCTTAGATGCCAAACGGTAATTTATTTCTAAAATCCATTTGTAGAGCACTTAGAGCTATAATTTAAAAATAATTTGAATTGTACAGGATGCCAAATAAAACCTATTATACTAAACATATATATATTTTTAAATGTTACACCCTGTATTTTATTTGCATGCATATCATGAAAGTTTATTAAAAATAAACTCGAGTTTATTAAAAAAATCTTTATATCTAGGATACAATGTATTGGAAATAATTTGATTCTTAGTAAAATTAAGTGAAGTCATTAAAATTTCATATTTCAGGTAAACAATTAACTTTAACAAATAATATTTAAATAATAAATTTAATGCCTACGGATGTAATATTTACAATATTCACCGTCAGTTATTTTTATACAGGGTGTTCAAAAAAAGTATTAATTTTTTCCTTAAATTTAGACATAATAATTTTTATATTTTAAATGGGACACCCAATATATTTTTACATTCAAAAATGGAAAATTTCAATCTCTGTGTCAACTGTGCTAAAAGTATTGTGAAAAACCAACAAAATGAAACAATATTCTCTTCCTGAAGGATGGATACGATTCTGGCTTTAGAGGAGTGCCATAAAAATTGCTTTTTAGCATCCAGAGTATACGCTCTAAAGTACCCTGATCGAAAACATCCAGATAAGAACTTATTTCAAAAAACTGACATCGTACAACAGATGATATTGCTGACTTAAAGCAAAATAAAAAATCCAGTGACGTGCGATGAAGAAAATGAATTCAGGGTGTTAGGATCTGTTGCTGAAAATCCAAATACAAGCACAAGGATAATTGGTAGAAAAGCAAACATAAGCCGTCCTAGTGTAAAAAGGATTCTTAAAAATCAGCTAGCTTTTTACTTATGGGCTCTTGAGAGAAAAACGTTATTTGTTAGCTATGTACTGTTCTCCTGATAAATCAAATTTTACCAACAGTTTTTAATTATTATGATACCATAAATCGCCATGTTTTTAAAACAGTTCGTGAGAATCGGTGAAGTTTACACGTATACGGTGAAATTGTGAATGATTTCATTATTGCGGTCTTTATTTTTTCGAATGACATTTAAAAGGCAGAGAGTATTTAAGACGTTTGGAAAAAAAGTTCCATCTTCAATGGACTTTTCTTACGGGGTTATCGTGTACGCTATACCTCCAACAACTGCTGATGACATGAAAATAAGAATAAGAAATACATTTGCATCCATTAATCAGTTGAATCATTTGAAGTCAGAATCAGGCTTTAAAAAAATGGTTATCATGTCGAACAACTATTATAATTTTGTGCTTCAATATGACCCCGTTTAAACATAATCAAGGAATTTTAATTACAAATTTTTTGAATTATGTAGTTATGTGAAAATCACTAGCCACTTGATCAAATTTTTTTATATTGCCAGAAAGTTAATAAAATCTAACAAACGTAAAACCTTTAGATATGGGTCTAAGAAACATAAGTAAATTTTAAAAGAGGTTGAAATTTCCATCTTCCAATACTAAATATACTAGGTGTCCCATTTAAAATGACAAAGTGATTGATGTCTAAATTTGAGGAAACGAATGGTTTTTAACACTCTGTATAAAAAAAACTGACGGTAAATATCGTAAATGTTACATCCATAGATCTTAAATTCATTATTTTTTACCTAAAATATTAAATTTTAACAACATCGCTGTATTTCACAAAGATTCAAATTATCTTCAAGATATCGTATCCTATCCATTAAAGTTTCTGATAAACTTGAGTTTATTTTTGATGAATGCTCAATATATGCAGTAAAATACAGGGTGTTCGATTAAAAAAAGGATATTTGTTGGAACATCCTGTATAATTCAAACTATTAATCTACAAAATAGAAATTAAAATAACAAAATCTAGTTATTTATGAGTTATTAATATTACTAAAAAACAAAAGGTTTGATTAAATCCTACTAGATTTTTATATTATAATAAAAATTGTAAAAATTAGTTACCCTTAAAGAAACTACATATTTTGAAAAATGTACTTGGTTTTAATGTGATTCACTTCTGAAAGGTAAAAAGTTCTAGTTTTCATCATCAATTACCATAACTATTTGCTCTGTTTTAAGAGAAATCACTTCTACACTAAAAATGTACTAATTTGAAACACAGTGTAGCTGTAAAATTGTACTAAATTTATTTAAAATAAATCTAATCATACATTTTGTTGTAAACATACTAAAATTCTTAACATAATCTTAGATTTTGCACAAATTGAGCAAAACTTTTATTCAGTTTTGTAATATAATTATCTTGAAAACTGAAAATCCATTGGTAAGGGTGTAATGAAATCTAAGTTATTCTATTTCGACATATACCCAATTTAATAAGATTATTACGAATGAAACAAGAAATCCTTAGGATTTGGGTGGATTTTATTTGACCGAGTACGAAATTGTGCCACCGAACTGCAAAATTTTCCACTTAAAGCGCAAGAACTTAAAAGTAAAAATGTAACTTTGTACAATTGAATAATTAAGCATGAGTAATCAAAAATAGAGCTGTTACATCAAAAAACTAGAAAAATAAAATAGTACATACTATAGATTATTTTTATTTCATTATGCAATTCAATAACCACATTCGCGTTATCAAATTTAAAACAAATTTTCCGTTGTTGCCCAACATATATAAATTCATTTGTATGCAATTGACGGTTTCATTAGTTTTCCTTTGATTGAGTAATTACGTTTTTAATTTTAAAGTTTTCAATCAACCCATGAATAGTTTGTTTTTGCAAAAAAATTAGGTGGAGTGCGCCTATTTATAGAATCGTTTACATGAAACTTATATACTGTTAATAACAAAGAAAATATTATGAAAACTTAGTCACGATAATTTTCAGCTCATACTACTATTGATCTGAATTAAAAATAGTAGCCCATAATAGTAACAAAATGATTGATTAATAAAATCATAGCATATATAGTAGGCGTGGAGATGTAATGTTAACAAAAATGTATAGTCATTACGATATCTCAAAGTTCAAGTTCGATACAGTCTAAAACAAAAGTTAAAATGACATTGAGAAATTGACAAAAAAATCCAACTAATAAAGTTTTTTTTAAATAAATATAGTCTGCATTATATGGGATTTTCTTATTAAGAGCTTTAATTTAAATTTGACTTTGGCCTCAATTTCTACTTCGATCAAGATTAAAATTAACCAAACAAATGATGGTACTCATTAACTGTCAAATTTTAATTGTCTTTCCAAAAAATATCGTAAATAGTTATTAAAAAGTTTTTCTAAATGAGTTTGTAAGCCAATATACAAAACTACAGCTGCATCAGATAATTAGAATTTTGCACATTTTTGGAAAGTGTAACACTGCTGCAAAGTAAGATTTAATTCAACCCAGATTAAACGTATTAGTTTTGATAATATTTTATTCCAGACACATTTACCTACTTTAAAATATAGAAATTTAGAATTGTGTTTTTTTACGAAATTCAAATAAGGCCATACAAATTTGATTTCGATTATAACCAGATACACCAGAAAAAAAAAGAGACGTCTAGACCATTTATTATGAAAAGTGGTGCTGTATACACGGTGTTCTATAACAAAAAAAGATACTTAACGAAATGATTACACAGTTCACTTCCAACAAAAAGATCATATACATGGATGTCCGATTTACGTTTACTGTTTTCTTCATTCTTTTGAACATTGATATCAGTTAAAATTTAACTTTTGATAAAGTTGGAAAGAAACGAATCTACCACTTGAATGATGATAAAATTTTCTATTAGAGAACCATAATATAATTTTAATACTCGTACAAAATCAAATTTTAGTGTAATAGCTCTCAGATTCTGTAACAAGGTCAAATAACAGACCGTGTTTTCTTCACGACTATATCTGATTCACTTGATTTTCATTTATTCTGGTAGCAACATCAAGTTGCTACCAACTTATAATCGTCCAGATGGCAAAACCATTTTTTCGCATTTTCTGACCTAACCATCCACCTAAATAAAAAATACCTCGCTGTACGATTGTTGGCCTTGGAATTCTACGTCTTTTGGTAAAAACCGTTTTTCGATAGTTCATTCCTGTGATCCAGAAAGTCCGAACAAACCTATGTTTGTAAACAAGCAAGCAATCAAGCAAGCCTGCAAGATAGTACGCGCTGTAGCGCCTCACAGAAAGCATCTAGAACCATTATTTTTTCACAGTAAGTCTGGTCTACTACAAGGAAAAGCTGATTAGTAGTAAATTGAGCATAGTACGACGCACCCTTCCACCACAATCATGTCCAAAAACCGGTGGCATGGTACCTGCACTACCAGCATATGGTGGATAACAATTTTTCTCCTAATTTTTTTCTCTTCATTTTTTCTCTAAATTTTTTTTCTTCATTTTTTCTTCTCGTTTTTTAAAATTTTTTCTCCTAATTTTTTTCCTCCTCATTCGTGTCTTTTAGTTTTTTTTCTCCCTACTTTTTTCTCTTCATTTGTTTTCCCTGTTTTTTTTTCTTCTCATCTTTTCTCCTCATTTTTTTCTCTTAATTTTTTTCTTTCTATTATCAAAAAATGATTTCAGAATTACTAGATTCCACTAATGGTCGTGGAGAAGATTGTATTCTCATTGACGTAACACATTTCATCTTTATTGGAAAAGTGGAAATTTAATAAATTTCAGGCAATGTTGCAAAAAATCAATAAACATTTGTTGCACGCAAAAGAATGTTAACAATAACTTTTAACTAGCAAGTAACATAAAGAGGAATTTCCCGCTAGCTCAGAGGGCGCGAATGGATTGCTTTCGTAAAATATAGTGTCTTAATAAATATGGCAAAGCCATTCTTCAAAATCGGTAGAACGCCAAACAGGCACACGACGTTAAGATAGTTTCCAGCCCTTGTTTACTAGAAGCCAGTGTAGTAGGTAGTACTATTTTTCTTTTTGAAACTTGGTTAAGGAAGCAGCGTCAAAATTTATAAACTTTACACAAAAAATTGTGCGAAAAGCTTCGTCACAGTACAAATTTTGCAAAATATGGTCAAAAACTGGTGAATACGATAACGTAAAAATTCTTGTTAATACAAACCCTTCATAGAGGTTTTTTGTACAAGATCCTCACAAAAATAAATTTAAAAATCCTTTTATTAGTGAAGAATCTTAAACCGCCGCTCGAGAACTATGGTAAATCACCCTTAACACTGTAAAGGTTCTTTTTCTGAATCTTGGCTTAATATAATTTTCCGCCTAGTGTGTAGACAACCAATTCGATCCAGAGATTGCGTGTAAATCGGTCTTCTTACAGATAAAGCATTTTTTCACTTTCGCAATTATTTGTCTCCAATTGGTTTCGACGTTGGAATATGTGCTCTTCGATACTGCATAAAAGTGAAGTACTTTCTTTTAATTAATAAACCCTCGAATTATTTAATTGCTTGTAGGTCGATGAATTTTTTATTATATATAAAACCATAATAAATACATCGATATTCTACCCGTTGTCGAACGGCGTAAATACATCGTTGTCTTATCTACACAAACGCCATTTTGGTTTCTTTTTAGAAATACGACATTAACTTATTAAAGGCATAAATTAGTCGATGGATTCGCTCCAATCTCTACCTGTGCTGTTGATAAAAATAAACTGTCAGAATTATCGAATCTCCCGTATTTCAGTGGCGTAGGTACCTTGATACGGTCCCCGCAAATTAATTCTAATTGTAATATATGTACTGACGATATCTGCATTACTATTTTATTTTATATTTATGTCATATATTATTTATATGTTATTTATTTTATTTGTATAGTAGATCACATTACAAATTTTACTTCTTACGTATTATATACCATTATTTTTGTATCTTGGTATAATACCCACATCTACGGCTATGATTCTCGTTTCGTCAGTACCTGGGCTGATGGCAACGTGTTTACACAGATTAAACTATTGTTCTCAGGCCCTAGTTGGGTCGATATGCTGCAAGAGCGGCACAATGATCGTATTTTGGTTATAATTTATTGGTTTTACTTAACCGTAGAAGTACCGCTTTCACAAAAAAATAAAGAATTATTTCAAGCAATTATGATTTATTACTCCGCGCCAATAGTATACAGACACTTAGTTAACTTTTTACGAAGGAACCTTTGTTCCTTATCAAGCAAGCGGCCTTCAACTTTGACACCTTTCGATTCTGTGTCTATTCGGATCAACAAAAATTTATCTGAGGTATTTGACGTTCCTGTGCATCTAATAAAATAAATGAAAAGATAAGTACTCTAGGTAATAGTCAATTCATACTTTTTATGTGTCTCGTTTCAAAAACTTCCAAGATTGTAGTTACATCTATGTTAGAAACCCATCATTTTAATTCGCCATACACTTATAATTCGCGCTTCAAATAATTACTCGGTTTAGTAACTAAAATTAGGGAAGTCAACGTCATTTCTAACTATGCTAACTATATATCTAGTCAATCTAATTGTGATACGATACTTTATTTGATAAATGTTTTTATTGTTACTTTATAATTATATGCTTTTATGTGTTTCGGTCTTGGACACAAGTGGTAAACAAACTCTATATCGTCAATTAAATGTTTCTTGTGGTAACAGTTTGTTTTTTTGTGTCCTGAGTCCCTACTATTTAGTACGAATCATTTAAACTTTAGGTTAGCGCTCCTTCGTCTCAAAGCATCTTTTTTATCTCTGCATCGCTGAGAATCCCCGACGACCCCTTGCCGATCGCAGCTATCGGGTGGTGCTTCGAAACGACTACAAGATTTTTATTGATATAAGTTTTTCGATTAAAACAAACTGTAACAACACATTTTCATAAACGAAACTTAACTTTGATTAGCGGTACCACTCTTGAGCGCGAAACGCACCTAGGCAACTGCCGAAACCTCTGGCTAAGTTACCTAAACTCACATTTATGATTTTGTTTATGTTTGTCTGCACGGACTGTCATGAGAACCTGTTATTATCCTACAAATTGGAACGACATTATTAAAATAATAAATTTGACAAAGATAGAAGGTTAGAGCGCAATATTTTGAAGTCTAGACAGAGTAGAACTAGAACAGAAACACGTACGCAAATTAATTCTTAAAACAAATTACTAAGAATTTAAACAAAGGTTACACAATAACACCTACATACCGCTAACACAGTTGAAAATCAGACACCGATTTATATGACTTCTTTTGCTGAAAATAAACTATATACTATATAATCACTTCCTAAAGTATCTCGCTCTATCTAACATCCTGATAGAAATTATTTTCTAAATACTATTAGAGAATAAAAAGAACGTACTCTCGCATCAACATTTAATATAAGACTGTAACATTACATTATTTTCACGAGAAACGACTGGAAAGAGTAACGTTTCGCACCTGCATGCAGGTACTCTTCAAGGCCGAGTATTACAATACATATAAATAACACCACTCTTTTTAACAATTAGTCATTTTTATAAAATGTTGTAATATCTTTACTAAAGCATTTAAAAAATAAAACCGAAAGAAGCTATTTTTTTTGCTATACGTTTAGACGTATAAATAAAGATAATTTGCTTAATTTGGTTTGTCTTTTGTTCTAATAAACCTATAGTTTATACTGGTTGTATTTGAACGTAGGAATACAATGAGTTGCGATAAAAGTAGCAATAATACCATTTATCTATGCTAGTGTGATAATTTTTCTAACTTCATGAGCATGTTGTGTGGTGAAAATGAATAAAATATTTTGACATTGATTTTCAATAAAAATGCTTGCAATTATTTAATTTTATAATTGTAAACAATAAAGTACCATAATCTAAAATTATTCAATTATTATATAGGGGGAAGGAAATATTATGATTTACTTGGTAAAGTTGTCTCCAGAGGGTACTTTTCCAGAATTTGTCAAATCTAGATTTTTCGAATTAATTTTAAATGAAACCACGAACCAAACTTAAAAATTAGTAACGGAAACAACACATCCAAACCTTTTTTGATAAAATATTTGGACATGCTTAGATGCTGAATACATATTCAAAATTAAAAATAATGTTTAAAATAGTAGGGTGTAATATTTTGAAATGAATTAAAGATTAATATTTTATTTTTCTGTTTAAAATTATCCTCCTTATTATTTGTAATATCATTTGTAGTATTCCCAATATATTATCGATAGTTTGAGAATTTTCGTAGAAGATATTATGAAACATCGTTTTGACGGAAATCTCTTTTTCAGCCTTGATAAAATTCAGCCAAGTTTGACCGAAAAGTCGGTAGTAAAAAAGAAAGCAAAAGTTTTGATAAGTCGATTAAAACTCCATGGTCTTTCAACAAATAAACAAAAAAGTTTATTTTTCTAAATGAGAGTTTATAAAAATAAAAGCCCTCTAGTGTTAGAGTTATAAATTTAAAATTTGCTTCTAACAATTTCTCTCTGTGCTTTCCTGTACTAGCTTTAATTCCTCGAAATTGTGTTTGCTGATAGAAATGTCCTTATTTGGACATCCGGTACGTATATCAAAAATTTTAAAGTCAATATTAAATGGTCCTAGGAAATTATTTTCGAGAAATGCCACCTTGAATTTTAAAACCCGACTTCTGCAAAAAAAACTATATTAACTACTATAGTTATAGTGAACACAGTTAAGACAAATTCAAATCTTTTTTGTTTAATGTATTTTGCTCTATCCCTGAAAAGCAGTGGTGGGAGGTGTTCGAAGATTTTTGCAAATAAATGTCAATAACCCCAAAAGGTATTTTAATAAACTTGGAGTGCTTAAAAAAGCCTGGGGTATTAATCATGGCATGAATGTGATTGCAAAAAATAATGTACTGAAAAATAATAGCAACGATATGACTTTTTTTAAGTCAGTACATATTCAAATAAAAGCAAAACCCAGTAAAAATCGCATCTCAAGATTTTTATCCTAACATAAAGTAATGAATAAAAACTCAAAAAAAAGTTCAATTTTGGGAAGCATTTACAGTTTACACGTTATTAATGTCTAATTATGCTTAATTCTCCAAATAAAGCGCTAATTTACGTTTAAGATGTCAAATGATATTTAAAATCAAAGGGCATTAAATTACCCCAGTAGCTCACATTATTACTACGTTTTGATATCCTATAAAATAATTACTCTATCAGAGCATTATGGAAACTAAACATTGATGATGATACAGTTAACTGTTGGCATTTTTCTTAGTTTATACTATTAATACGTGTCAATGTTTACACGAGATGTCGCAAGACACACATTTTACTTATTGATGATGATAAAACACAACATGGTTGATCAAAGAAAAATCAAAAAGTTTTTATAATTTTTTATGCAAGAATTTATCCTGCGTCGTGTACTAATTTCAACTTTTGAAAGGTTGAATACAGCATTTCAGATACGATCAACCATGTTTTGTGAAATAATTTGGCAAGTTTGATAAGTCATATTTTTTATTGTACCCCAAAGATAAAAATCAAGAACGGTAAGGTCTAGAGCGCTGTAAGGTCACGGAAACAAACTGCCCCTTCCAATCCAACGTATAGATAAGTCTGACTATGCAAGAAAAGTGTGCTGGAAATTCGACTTGTTGCAGCTGCAGCCACAATTCTCTTCTCGTTTGTAAAGTAATTGGCAATCCACCAATTTTGATAATTAATATTTTTGCAATTATAACCTAGAACGCCATCTAGTGGCAATGCAAACAATTACAAACACATCAGTCATAGCACGATCCATAACCTAGGAAAAGCCTTTTTTTAGCGGCTCGTAGTTTATTAAAATACGATAAGCCTTTTTGAAGTTATCTACAATTATTTTCAAAAATGTTTGAACCCTCTCCACCACTTTTCTTTCAGAGATAAAAAATAGGATTTGATTCAGTCTTAAAAGAGTATTCACTCTAATAAGAAAATTTAATAATTTTATAATTAAAAAAAATGATCACAAACAGTATTTTATTGCTTTTTTTGTTTTGTTAAATCGATTTAACACATTTTATTAGATAGATAAATGAGAACATATTTATGTGGTAATGTAGGTGTTTAAAGCCTATTTCAATAAAAAACAATAAAATTTTTATAATGATTTACGCGAATAAATCCGAGTTCCATTTTTTTTTCAAAATGTTAATTCACTTTAAAAAGTTTTAATATAATAATAATAAAGTAAAAAAAAAATACTTCAATCGGAATCGAACCCTAGTTAGAAAGCGCTAAACATTACTAGGCAACAGATTAACCAATTCGTCTGCTTAATAAATAAAAATCCATTCGGTTGATATATAAATAGTATTCACAAAAAAATTTTATTTAACTGATTTTTTTAGTAAAATACGCTTTAAATACTCACTATTATCACATTAAGTAGTTTTATTTTCAGTATTCGATATTATACCCTATAGTGGAAGTAAGGAGCAATAAAAAAACTAGGAAGAGGGATTTAATCTGATTTGGAGGGAATATATATTTAATTTCTATTGTTTTATTTTATCTATCAACATCATATATTGTTATATTATGTTCGAATTGTGGCGTTAATTTTTAAATTATCATACTAAGTCAAGTTTTACGTGGGGTACACGGTATATTTCCTCATTTTATACTTTATAGAAATATGTTGTATAGTCAATAAAAAAACCTAAAGTACAATAAATTTACCCCTTAAACAAAGTACAAAAATATGATTTCTTAAACATTACCTAAAGAATCAGAAAAAGCATTTTTTAATAGAACGACATAAACATGTTTATGTAGCACCATCTATAACTTTGCTACATTAAATTGAACGTAGACATAACATCTTTAGAAAACGACCAACTCAACGGAGGTAGAATTGCTTTAATTCTTCTGTATACATTTAGTTTTATTTGCATATTCAGCGCATTATTTAAATAACTTACAATGGCGTATTTGAAGAGTGTTGTATAATATATAGGACACTTGAGAGAATTAGTTGTAATTGGGTATATAATCTTAAAACTTTCTACGTACAAATGTTGACATTCTGAAGTGACTAAATAATTTTATAATTTCAAAAATATTAATTGAATAATTTTGCATACTGAATTGGTATAATTATAATTGTAGATAAATTATGCACTACAATGTAATATCTTCTTAAAAGTAAACACAAAGCAATTGATTTACATGATTGGTTACAGCTACTAATAAAACTAAACAAAAAAAAACCCCTTACTATACAGTGTGTCCAATAAAATACTAATCATAACATTGACTGTGCCATCAATTTGTTTTCTAAATGCAACTTTTAGACCATATGCGTAGATTTTGTCAGTTTGTTGTCAATTGTTACACTGTTACAAATAAAAACCTAAATTCAACCTAGATAAAATTTCTTTAAACTCTGCATTTTTATACCAAATTCAAACAGGGACATTACCATTTCATCACATGTGATAAAAACTTGATTTTATTTTTAGGCTCCTTAAAGTCAAATTACATTATATTTTTTTAAAATAATTTATAGAATAGTAAATAATATTTATAGTCCATTATTACATACTTACAATAATGAATTACGTTATATTTTTATCGGTACGGTATTTTGTATTTGGTTAATCAATCTATACACGTATGACCACATTAATTATTATTGTTTAGACTATGTACTGTGAGTAATATTTTCCGTGCAAGGTTACTTGTTAAAAATTGCAATTGCATTAAAAATAATCTATTTATACATTTTGCAATTGATTCATTAGTAATTACGAATGTTGTTGTGCGATACAATAATTATTTGTAAGACTACAATAAATACCACTTTATACAAACATTTTGACGTCACAGTAATTGTAATAAAGGAATTGTACCGAGAGCCAGTGACCAAGAGCCCGATTATAAATTTTTGACTATGTTTGACAAGCCGAAAATATGTTTGATTATTTCAAAAGAAATGTTTAGTTAAATTTCAAAAAACAATTATGTTTTACCGCGATCGCGGAAATCACGAACTGCTTGAAAAATCTAGAAGTACTAACGTGACACAGCAGATGTACAAATTTTAGCATCTTACACGACGTCGACATGTTGTGCTCCATCATTAATTTTAATTAGTATTTTATGACAACAATTGTTACAAGAATGGAATTATGGCTTTTTTGCCAAGACGAACCAATCCACTATTGCACACGGTTTCGTCACCACACTATATACTTCTGGGGCACCATACATAACACTTACATCACAATACAATATTTAAAATGTACCATACAAATAAATAAATAAATAAATGGCTTCAATACAAATATCATTTGAGTTTAAATGAAATAAAATTGCCTCGCGCGTTCTAAACTAATAATCAATAAGCACCTTTCAGATGGATGTGTTCAATCAAGTTACAATTGTTTTAATAGTCAAGTATTTATTTATGAAGTTTGTTTGTTTAATCCACAGTCAGGCCTCAATAAGCTTTCGATACTTTCTTGTATCGATAAATAATCCTTAGATAAGAAATAATAAGCGTAACTGACACTATCCCTCTCGATTCGATTCAGTCTGATACAACTTCAATCTCAGTATGTTTCAAAGATTATCTTACCCGGGCAAGAGCAAACCTAACTTGATCAAGGCGATAGTCCGTATAGATTTCGATCTGGGAAATAGAAAAATAAAATGTTCTAAAGTAAGAGAGGAAAAATAACAAAGAAACAACAAGAACTACTAGATGAAAAACTGAGAGGAAATAATTAAAACACAGAGCTAGAAGAAAAAGGAACAATTTAAAAATAGTATACTAGCAGCAGCAGAAGAAAAAAAAATAAACATCAACACTATGAAAAAACTAAATGGTGGACAGAGATATAAAGAAAAAAGTAAAGACAAAAAAAGAGGCATGGAAAGCAGCCAAACAGAAATTATCTGAAGAATGACAAAGTGCTATATGAGATGAGCTGGTATGTACAAACTAAGGGAAATGAATGAAGAAAAATCTTGCAATTTTTAGTTACTTATAGGTTGACAAGTTCCGTTATCGTTAAATGCCGTATTTCTTTTAATTGATTTGTGCACACTGTCGAATGCCGTAAGTTGAAAAGAAATTTTGTATGAACGCAAGTGCCATTTTGTTAATCATATTAGAACTATCACCTGGGGACGAATTAACTAATACCTGGAGACAAAACTAGCCTATAAGCTGCGTTCCCATAATTCATTCTTATTGCTGGCGATATCTCTTGGAGGTATCGTTTGTAAGGCACAAGTTGTCGCAATCCACCTACAACGGAGCTGCTGCTGCTAGTATTAACAGCAAGCGACATTCGTCCTTGACACCGGTCTGTCGCTTGGGTATCAGCCAGTGTCTACTCTTCGTTCCTTCGTCTCGTTTTATCGGTATCAACTTGGAATATGAATGAAAATTACTCTTCAATTTTTTTTTAACAGAAATTGCTAAACCCCCGTCCACACAAACGATCTATATAATACCCATAATCAAAAACATGGATTCCATTTCAAGTGGTTTAAAAAGGTACAGATAAGATTATTGTAAAGTATTAAATGGAGTCCGTTAAGGGTCAACTCAAGGCATCTATTTATTTAATCTATATACAGTGTGACCAGTAAAGTCATATGCAATTTTTTTTTATTAATAGTTCCTTTTTTCAAAATTTGATTTGAGCTTCAGTTCTGCATCGATTGAAATAAAAATTTACGAAAAAAATTGAAGGCAAGTGATTCGCATTATTAGTCAAACTTAATTTTTTTTTCAAAAAAATTACAAAACTGGAGTTATTTCTTAGAATATCAAAAAAGTTATAAGAAAAAGTAATTCTAAATGCAATTTTGAGCATGTATGCAAAATAAAAATTAGACTCAACGTAACCTATATAATTCTTCTTGATTTTGACAAAGCTTTACCTCAGACATGGTTTCTTTCAAGTATCGCTATATTAAATGGATGTTTTTCTAGACATTTCAAATAGAGCAATTAAAATTTGATATGCGATTTGTTTTTGACCCTGTATAAGGTAACTTTATGAAATAACTATTTTTGAAAAGGCAGTTTATATTTAAAAGTAATATACATTATAACTGAGACAAAATCAAGAAGAATTATGTAGGTTACGTTGAGTCTTATTTTAGATAGTGGTGCAACTTCCAAAAATACTGAATAGATCAAAATTTCCCTAGGAAGGTAAATTTCATGTAGAACGCATTTTTCTTATAACTTTTTTCGATGTTCTGAGAAATAACCAATCCCACGTTGGTAATTTTTTTGAAAAAAAATTAAATTTGACAAATAGTCCACACTTATATAAACTATGCATAAGAATTAAAATTTTTTCATGAAGATACGATAAATGTTTTTGAAGAAGAATTAAAACCGTTGTTGGAGTTATCAAATCTTGTTTGAAACTATTGCATAATATACAGGATGTTTAACGTAATGAATGTTTAAAGCTAAAACTTTATTTTTTTAAAATAGAAGAATCGATTTGATATAAGTTTGTCTATACTTCTTTTTAATGGATTTCTTGTTATTGTCATGCTAGTAAAACAAATATTTTATTTTAAATGCATATTACATATTACAAAATTGAGACTTTACCCGTGTAACAACATTGAGATAAATGAATAAAACATACTAAAAAGGACTATGGCACAATGTGATTTGGGTTATTTCCATAACTTTCTTTTGTAATAATGTAACAATAGTAAAGCGTTTAAAATAAATTATTAATCTGTAACCGGAAGATGTTAAATTTGCATTAAAAAAGACGACAACCTATATGTTAATAATCAAGTTTCAAATTCTTAGCTTGATGGGAACCCCTGCACGTATTGAACATGGAAATTATTTAATTTTGTAAAGCGTAATTGAAATTAAAGTTATTTGTAAAATAAAAGTTATATTTGAAGTTGTAGCAGATATAACAATTTCCTTTCCTTTTCACGAAATAAAATATTTAATTAAAAACAAAATGTAATCTTTAATCACAGTACACTGATATGTTAATCATGTATAGTAATTTTTGCTTAAAAAATTTACAGACAATTAGCACAGATAATCTTATTCAACAAGGTTTTGCATGTAAGCTAACACAGTTAGCGCAGATACATACATACAAAATACCTTGAAGTTAATGCAATTTTGAACCTAAAGTTTTTTAAATTAACTTTTGTTTTAGGAACAATTTCTTGTTTTGAGTTTAGAATCATCATATTTATAAAAAATAATATTAATTAATAGGAATAAAAAAAGAAAAACTGTTTGATTATAAAATGAAAAAATATTCTTATGATAAACGTGCAAATAACAGCAATGAAAACTTTATTAACATTATCGCATTAAATGACACATGAAGTCGCAGTAATGTAAGTAGAAAATAAATCCTCCTGCGCGCTATGTAATAAATGTGCGATTTCTTTAAATACGTCTGAACGCATGTAAAATCTTTTATTCGGAAAAGTCCTAGAAAATGTTTTCAGAAGTTAACACTGCATTAAAATTTTCATTTAAATTTAGAAAAAAAATTATTTAACACAAAGTACGGAAACAAACATCTATATTTAGATTTCTCACACTTCCGAATCGATAAAATAACTTATTAAGATTTTTCAAGGTATAGAGGAAATTACATAATAATAATAATTTTTAAGCAGATTTACACTTGACTCGAATATTAAAAACATTTTTTAACGCCTTTATAATAAAATGAAGTTTCACCTTTAATGTATAACATCTTCCGAAATTGTTTGTAATGTAAATTAAGTTTGCAGTTTAATTAACTACGCAGAAATAACTAGTTAAAGTAAACTAACATACATAGAATTGTTGATGAACCAAAATACCACATCTTTTGGTTAATAGGTACTAATCCTGCGCAAATTACATAAAATCACCAGATGTTTCTCTTTAAGATGTAAATACGTAAGTTAATAACAACTTAATTAAACAAATCCAAAATTTCTATTTTAAAGTTAGAATTTTTCTACATTTTAAATAAAAATAAAAATTTTAACCGCGCACAGGTTACAATATAAAAATAAATATGATACGAAAAATTAACGAACAATCCGTAAGACAAACGCTTTTGTAAAAGTTGCAAAATAAAGAAACTTTAACGGCATATTGGAGGTAGCTATTCTTTCCTTTAATTAATAATCTCATCTATCTTAAATTTGAATGTACTTTTAAAAATTTTCTTTCCTAAGAAAATTAATAAGCATCGTATAAAGTTTTGCATCAGTAAAATGTCATGTTTCAAGTAAATTTAATTAAATGAGATTTTCAAGTAGCAAATATGACTTTTAGTAGAATTTAACTTGCTATGTAATAAAGTAAATGATATTATGAATCCTTCAAGTTCTCCGTAAATATGTTTGCAGCTCGAATTATATACGATTCGTGTTTAACGCTCACTCAATAAAACAAATTTAAACACATTGAAATATTTTAGTTCTATCAATATGAATAAATTTAAACGTCAATTCGAATTTAAATTAATAATTAGTGGGATAAGAACAGCGGACACAACAGCCAGTGGCGTAACAACTAATTTGCCCCCCTCCCCCTCCCCGCAAGTACAATTACGGGGCCCTTATGATGCGTTCAAACTTCCAAAATTTTATAGAAGAAAAACAACTTTGTATCTTAATATTTATTTTTCTATTTTGGGTCGCTTACAGAGTTATAAAAGCACCCAAATGAGTTATTTTATAGAAATTTGAGTTCTTTTATAGAAATAGAACAATTTTTATTCCGAACAGTGGTAACACTGATAACGTCCAAGCTGTCATTACGTTCGGTGTGCAATAATTTAAATCGTAATTAATGTTCAGTAGATTTATTTATCTACTTATTTTATTTCCACCCATTTTTTTAATGAAACATATGATAAATGCACTAATTAATTTAAACCAAAGTTTAATGAAAATATTGCCACCTTAGCAATTACACTTCAAAATTCCCTAAATTTAAAAACTCGCGAAATTTTATTTTAAAATCAATCTGAAAAGCCCAAAATAGAAAAAATTCGTTTCAGAAGGCATTTTAGCGACTCGTAACTGTACTCGTCTTATAAAATGCGTCTTCTGAAACTAGTTCTTTAATATACTATTGTGAGTAGGCAGTTACATATTAATCAAAATTGAACAATTTTATTTTGTAATAAACTAAATACTTATATAAAATCTTACCTTTAAGTAATAAACAGATATTTCTTTTTATGTAATAACTAATTGTTTAAAACTCCATCCAAATTAATATATATATATTTTACATTTCATTTTTCAATTAATTAAACAAATTTTCCCTGTATGTATTTGTCTGGGCAAAATTCCTAACAAGGTTGTCAACATTAAGCTAGTGTGCGATTTCGGTTTCGATGCTAATAAGAGCTAGACTAGATAACCGTTGTTGTGACATCGTACTTCTCAAATAATTTTTAATAATTTTTAATTTTGAAAATGAGCTTTCAGCCGAACTTACTGCTATTGGAAATGTTAAAAATAAATAAAAAGCAGTACAAACATCTGGTAGGTTACACGCTGTACAGTAATTTTTTACTATTAGTAGTTCAGCTAATTGCCGGTTTGTAGTTTTTTCCATAATCTGTGTTTTCAGAACATCGCGGAAACAAAGAAGCTGTTTAGAAAACAATCGGAGAGATCTTGTGAATATAGGTCACGTAATATATTTGCTTTTAGTATTAATTCCTCGTCTTTTAAACTAACTAAAGTACTTGGCAGAAAAAAATTAAATTTTAATACAATATTTTGAAAACTATTGAAACGTTGCTGTAATTGAACTATACAAATATCTAAAGTGAGTTAAATGTAAAAAACTTTAAAATATTTTTCAGAATTGACTAATGTCTGGTCGTTGTTCAATTCTGTCGTAAATTTGTTTAATTTTTTTAATCGTTTTTCTGGAAATAAAGGTTCGACATCACAGATCTTAGCTTCGACATGAATTAATTTAAAAGATGATCGTAATTTTGGTATTGTTTGAAGTACATTTTCTAAAACTGTACCAGCCTGGATCAAGTCCATGTTTTTGGATTGGAGTGGAGAATCTTGTTTTCCAAAATTACTATGAAAACAAAGTTGAAAGTTTCCATTTTTTTCTCAACGCGGATCTTCACTCCGTTCGGTTGTTTTTAAAGACGTTAATATTATATTAGTAAGAACTTTTAAAATTACTTTATAGCATTCACTGAGTCATGACGTGTGAAGACCATCTTGTTGTGCATAACTTTTTTATGGTCAATTTAACATTTTCTTCTTTTTGATAGATTTTTAATGATTACCATCTTTAAATACTATTACTTTTGAATCTCTAAAACTTCATTACAGGCATCGTTTAAAATTAAATATAAATTGTGTGATGCGCAATGAATGTAATGAGCACTTGGAACTTTATCTTTAATTCTGCTTTGAACGCCCGAATAAATTTCTCTCATATTTGCAGCCTCATCATAAGCTTGACCTCTGCATTTATTTAAGTCAATTTCTATTTCAAACAATGTTTTTAAAATACTTTTTTCGAGCTGAATGAGCAGTATGATTTCAATGATCTGAAATCCCACAAATGACTCTTTTATTTCTAATGAAGTAGGTAGTGAGTTTGGACCTCTATTAACTTGAACATATCGAAAGATTTGACTCATTTGATCTAGTTTAGGTATATCTTAAGTAGTGTCCATAATTAAAGAAAATATAGGAGCTTCTCTAATTTCTGTTTTTATTACATTAATTATAGAAGACCCTAATAAATTAACTATTTCTGTTTTGAATTTTAGGGCTCAAATACTTTTTTTTTTTTTCTTCTAATTAAATTTTTAGGATCGGATCGTATTTTGATAAAAGATGCACTATGGATAAAAAATTACCACTTTTACCCAAAATTGTTGCTTCTTTAATTTCCTTGTGACCACGAAGAGCTAAATTACAAAAGCATAATGTTAGTATTATGTCGACAAATCTTTTTAACACTTCTTTCCACTTATTTACTGATTTGTCGACATCAAAAGCTTGTTGAATGGTTTTGCCAGATTTTAAAGCATCATATGTAAAACAAGCACGTAAATGGACAGACGAATTTTCATGTTCTATAATTTTCTTAGACCACCCCTGTCAATCAGAAACATCTTTACACCAAGCATTTTTATATATTAAATTATTTCGATCGGCAAATAACCAGCACGGTTCACACTAAGCAACATTTAGGCGATTAGAATAACATAACCAATATCGCGGTACTGTTTGTCCAGATTTTGTTTTAAAGTGGTAGTAACAACTTTCGGAAAAACACCGATTATTATTAGGGTTTCTTAGAAAAGGTCCACTTGGTTTGCATGGATTCTGTAGTAAAATATTCATTTTTTGCTCGTGGCTAAGTCCATCCACAGGAAATAATCCGCGATCAGATGAATATTCTGTTTGACTAGCGACTTTAGAACCTTGGTCAATATTTTCATGCTCGTACTCATCTAGGTCATTTTTAGCGCTTTCTATAATTATTATTAATAAGTGTTACTTTCCAATATATTTTTTTATTTTGAATGACTAGTGAGTTAGTTTCAGCTTTGAAATTAATTAAAAGTCATCTTCAGAATATCTACAAATATAAATTAACCTATATGAAATGACATATGCTAACTTTCAATAAATTATTTGTGACAAATAAAAATTATTAAATTAAAAATTAACAAACCCGTACGATAAGGTATATATAAATTCAGCAAAAATAAAAAAATATTAATTGTATTTTAAAACAAAGTTCTAGCAAAGAATTTTTGTTAGATAATTTAATATAATTAATTTCAAGGCAGTATAAAATATGTTTATTTTTTAGTTAACATTAAAAGAATAAATAAGACTAAAATTTTTAATAATTTTTATTAAAAAAATAAAACGCTGATATTAAAAGTATACTGGAAAGTGACACCGTTATTCAGAAATATATGCAACATTCGTTTTCAAAATTATTACCTTCTGTCATAGAAAATGAACTTAGATGTAATTTTTCGGAATTATCTGCAACCGATTGAGAGTATGAGGGACCCGGTTCTTCACCATCTACACTAGAGAACTTTGTTGCCGCTGGCTTCAGAAAAACATCGATTGTGGGTAATTTTTTCAATTTTTCTTGGGTTTCTTCACGAATATTTATCTTTTGGCTACCACTTAAATAATCTCTTTTTTTTATACACTTTTATATTTTTTAAGTCGCTTAATTATAATGTTATAAGATTCAAAGTTATTACAATTTAATTGGAAATATGTTTTTCTGTCATTCTCAATAACTTTCGAAGAATTCTTATAAAAGCTTAATTTTTACACCGACTACTTAGGGGCCCCTATTAGCTGGGGTCCTCCGCTGCGTGGGTTGCAGGGTGGTTGTTACGTCACAGACAACAGCATAATAATGATGACATTTGCGATGATGACGGTAACCGTAGGAAAATGTTATTTGTAGAGCAACAAAGCAATATGTAGAAGTTAATTCGTGAAATTAAAAAATGCTTTTCAAAAAAAGTAAATTATTCTTAAATTGAAACCCATCTTTGGTCCAGAAAAAAATATATTTACAAATAATTGCCACTACAATTAAAAAAATCGGCTTAAAGAAGCAACCGCCCCAATCCCAATTGGTGTGAAACTTTTCTTTAAACTAATTAAATTTTGCTGAATCAAAGATGCGGACCAACCAACACCGCTTACCCCCAATTACATAAAAACACAATTTTTTTAAAGAAAAGGATTGTAATAACAACCCATATCATACTAACTTTGTCGACCAATTGGGGTCATTTATTAGTTGAATTCTTCGAACAACACCTACAAGAAAACAAGAAAATGGTCGAAAGATGTTGTTGTTGTAAATTTTCTTTCACTACTTTGGCAACATGAGGCCGAGCATTGTGGTGCACGTAAATGACATCACGTGAGAGTTTCTGGACATTTTTGTGTTATTGCTTGATAGAGCTTGTTCAAAGTTTCATTATACAGATTTGCGTTGATATGCACTATAGGTTTTGTAAACTCTTGAGCAAAGTCCTTTATGATCGAAAAAAATGCAGAAGGTTAAACATTAAACTTCTTTGATGACAGAGAATTTGCGTGTTTTCATTGCATCAATGACAGCTTACTAAGTCATCAAGAAAGTCATCACCATATTGCCAGTACTCTGTGAGATGTTCGCAAGCTTTTTTGGTCCACTGACAAAAGGCGAGGAACCCATTGTGCACAAACTTTGCTGTAACCTAGTTTGTGCACGATACTATGGATTGTACTGTACTCACATCAACATTTTCTAAAATTGCTCTAATTGAAATTAGACGACTTTCTGTAATAAGGGCTTTCACACATGCCACATTCTTGTCTGTGGATGCAGTAAACTAATCAATGCATCTGGCCGCCGCTTATTATTCGTCTCCTCTCTTCCACTCTGAAATGTTTGACACCATTTCTTGACAGTTGGATCTGAAAGCGATGCCCGGGTTTGCTGGGCTACGGTTGATTTGTGCATGCAGGAAACCCAATAGTGGGTACTGAATTAAGCGCATCATTAAAAGGCACAGCGTCAACAATGCTCGTACACATTAGTTTTGCTGGAATAAGGTGAAAGATCTGTTTTTGCCACTGTTTGATAAAATTTGTAACTCCTACCGCTACCGTGTTTAGACTTTTCAACCACAGGCCAAGAAAAGGAAACTGAAATTGACACTCGTTCTAAGTTATAGCAAGAATTAATAATTTATAGCTATCGAAAGTGGCACTTGCCAAACAAAACAACCAACATTGTGGACGCAAAAAGACTGGCCTGGCCATATCTCTACAAGATGTCACAAAAAAAGAAGCGGGCGAAGGTGGAGATCAAGCTGAGTATCAAATGCTCACCAACTTCCGAATTCTGGTGATAAGTTTTTGTTTTGATTTGATTCTGGTACCGAGTGTTCCCTAATTACAGAAAGTTTGCTGGGTAATTTTCCATAAAAGCATACGAGGATGTATTGATATCTAATTAGCCTAGACTAGTTCCTTGCATAAACAAAATATTGCGTTACCATAGCAACGAACAATAACTTATTAGAAGTGTCAGTGTAAAGTTTGACGTCAAAAGTAAACCAGAGTCACGCAATAAATTAAATGAAAAAGATGTCCACCGAAATTGTGAAAATCGAAAAATTGAGTATCGAGCCATCATCAAGTACCTGTATTTAAAAGGGTTAAGAGGTAAGCAGATTTACGAAGATATGCTTAATACCCTTGGTGATCAATGTCCTTCGTATGCGACCGTCAAAAATTGGAATGCAAGCTTCAAAAGAGGTAAATTTTCCATTGAAGATGATGACCGATCAGGAAGGCCAGTTTCTGTGTCAGTCCCCGAAAATATCGATGCAGTTCATGACATGATTTTATCAGACCGTCGAATTGGGCTAAACGGATATCTGAAGCACTGAATATTTCATACGAACGCGTTCATCATATGGTTCACGTCAATTTGGACATGAGAAAATTGCTGCAAAATGGATCCCCAAATGTTTGAATGTTGACCAAAAGCGTGCAAGGGTAGAAGCATCGCGTTCGATCTGTGCTCGATTTGAAAACGATGTAGACTTCTTAAACCGAATTGTTAGTATGGATGAGACTTAGGTACATTTCTCCAAGACCTAAGAAGTTTCGTGTCCAAAAATCTGCTGGAAAAGTTCTTGCTTAGTTTTTGGGATTGCCATGGAGGTAATCATGATTGATTTTTGGATAAGGGTAGAACAATAACTGGAGATTACTATTCGACATTACTGACCACTCTACGGGAAAATATTAAAGAGAAAGACGCGGAAAGCTATCCAAAGGTGTTTTGTTTTTGCAGGACAACGCCCTGCACACAAATCTCATGTTGCTGGGCGCAAAAATTCGTGATTTAGGTTTGAATTACTAGCAATACGTAACTGAACGAAGTACAATGA